>WNYA01000536.1:35145-144988 GCA_019512145.1 Engystomops pustulosus | reverse complement strand
TCCCCGCACAGCGCATTATACACGGACAATGCACTTACATGCACCAGGAAGAAGAAGGTAAACTCCGGGGACCTGAGTGGGGAAGTGACACATGCAGGATATTGGAGGCACGATCTACTTGACACGGACAATGCACTTTCTGTGACCTCCTCCTGACGGGTAAGTAAATGTGCTCCTGTGTTGACAAAAATTTTATAATAATTTTAAAAATGTTCCTACTGTTGGCCACTAGAGGGTATTTTGGTTGTGCACTGCACACAGCCTATACTAGAGCAGGGGCGTCAGTATTTTTGCTATATTTTGCAGGTTTTCATTTAAAATTTCTAGCTGAACAGCAGATATTTAGTTATTTCAGTTTTTGTGATATTATGATGATTTACTCATGGGAACATATGACTATAAGGCACCTCTGAACTCTACACATGTTCATCTATTACATTTAGGGGATGTGAAGGTAAATATTTTCTCTTTTGAGCACATTTTTTTGCCATAAAATGATTCAGTTTGAACCAAAATTGCATGATGGCGGCTATGTCTATAAACTCTGTAATGCAATTTTTAAATTGGGGCCGTCCTGGGTGCTCCCGCAATCTCTGTCCCGGATCATGTTTCTCTCCGTATGCCCCCGGGGCCCGGCTCCTCCCTTGGCTCCAGCACCGACCTCTGCCGCTCCCCTGGCTGGGTGCGCGCGTCCCCGTCTCCTAGGGCGCGCACGTGCCGGTTCGCTAAGTTTTAAAGGGCCAGCGCTAATTGTCAATGGCCTGATATAAATTCCTGCCCCTTCCTGTGACCCTTGCCGGATCTTCAAGCCTTCCCCTAAAGAGAAAGCTCCCCTGTGATTCCTGTGTATCGTATGATTCTTGCGCTCCTGTGATTCCTGCGTTCCTGTGTGCCAGTCCGCTCCTGTGATTCCTGCGCTCCTGTGATTCCTGTGTTCCTGTGTGCCAGTCCGCTCCTGTGATTCCTGCGCTCCTGTGATTCCTGTGTTCCTGTGTGCCAGTCCGCTCCTGTGATTCCTGATCCGGCCATGGACCCCGCCAAGGAGCCATGTCAGATACTGGCTGAACTTTCTGGTGTTGTCGCCCGGCAGTCGCAGCAGATTGCTGTCCGAGGAGAACTTTTAGGCCAAGTCCCTGTGACTACTCCTGCGGCATTTCCAGCAACTACCCCTGCAATTTCTCCTGTCAATTCTTGAGTAGGCACGGTACACTCGCAAGAAGTTAGTGTAACCCCATGCGTTGCCACGTATGACTCTCACCATGTACCGGCCAGGCCATGTGTTTTAAGCAGGTGCAGGAATATCCATCTATCAAGATGCATCATGTCTATATTGAAATGAAACAGCAAGTAATAGTTTGCTACACTATTCTAGCTTTCAGCAGTGCCATCGGAGGGATGGGATCCCAATTTGGCAATTTCTACATTTAAAGAGAAACTGGAGCACCATGCAAGAATTTTGCTATCATTCAAAGGATCTAACACTGAGATTTTGTGATTCCACTTACCCAAAGAAAGTTATTTCTAAAGCTTTTATAAGAGCAAATCAGACGGAGAGATCAACTTCGTTTTGCCGGAAATTGAGAACTTCTGATGGCAAACCCAATCTGGTCACCTCATTACAATCAGTGGGGTGACATTTACAAATTGCTGCACAAAAACTGGGGTATCTTGAGAAGTGACCCTAGACTGGAGATACATATTCACTGTAAACCAAGGATGATAGCAAGACCAGCTAAGAATCTTTGAGATTCTTTAGTCAGAAGTCACTTTCAGCGCCCCACACGACCTTTGGATCATGGTTTGAGGCTCATGGGGACGTATCCTTGCGGTGAGAACTTCCACAATTCAGTGAACAAGTGAAAATTTTTCTCTTCGTTGAAATATCAACTGTCAGACCCAGAATGTGATTTATGGTCTGGTTTCCTTGTGTCCTAAAGTATATGTAGGTCAGACTACACAGGGATTACGTAAGACTGATGCCCTAACGCAATATTCTCAAAGGCTTTGGCACTCAGATTTTTGAGAGGCAAACAAGGGATGCCACTAGGAAAATGATTAACCTCATTTATGTGGCACAAAAATCTGGAACCCCTGCAGTAATAGGTTGCAAATTTCAGTGCCTAGCCAGGGTAGCAGGGCAGATTTCAGCAAAGAGTTTTGCTAAATGTGGAAGTCCGAGGAATGCTTCACTGTCGCTGGCCGCAGATCTCCAGAATCCTCATGTTGGAGTTTAAGGACCACATCTCTGGGCAAACCTTCTGGTCTGGGTCTCCCCAGAGGGTCCACTTGAGGCAGAAGGGAAGCAAAGATATTGGTAGCTGTTTCCTTGAAAGCTGTGATGGTTTCTGGTAGGCCTCTGATTCTAATGTTCCCTATCCGGTACCTATTTTCCAGGTCCTCACATTTACGTTTGAGGGCCTATTTGTGGTTCAGGTGATCCTCAAGCTGTCCCAGATCTCCCCGAAGGGCATGTATCATCCATACATAAGTTTGAGGGCCTATATGTGGTTCAGGTGATCTTCCAGCTGTCCCAGATCTCCCTCAAGGGCATGTATCGTCCATACAACACTGCAAGTCATCGGTTCTTGTAGCAATATCTTGGAGTTGCTTCGTAAAAGTCTTGACAGCTGACAACTTGCGGAGCATTTCCTGAATGGACCTTAGTAAATCTTCAGTCGTCATTTGAGTGGGTTGAGGAGCGGAGGAGTGCAGTTAAACCATAGAGTTGGGGAGGGAGCCATAGGTGGTCTACTCACTGCTTGAAGCTGCTTGCTCATCCGCTCGGACATGCCCCTTAGAAGACCGTCTCCGTTTATCATGCTTAATTTTGACAGTAGATTCCCTTTAAATATTATGCTATCATATTTCACTCTACTATGACAATAATATTCTAGTTTGCTCGAATGATGTATTCAAAAATTAATGTCTGTCCATAACCTTCCCTTTTGGTAAGTGCAATTTACAAGACGCGAATGCATTACATTGCAGTGGTCCAGCTCTTTTGTGAGACGATGGGGCAGATATACTTACCTGGTACCGTCGCGATCCCGCAATGGGTTGTCCAATGAGGATTCGGGTCCGGCGCGATTCACTAAGATCGCGAGTCCAAGTTCCTGCAGGTGTCGCTTCTGCACCGAGGTCCGCCGGAGTTCACCTGCTTCTTCCCGGTGCATGTGAGTGTTTGATCTTGTGACACATTTCCTTTTTTAAATTCTGTGGTTTGTCCGAATCCGTTGGGTTGTCCGACAGCCACGCCCCCGATTTCTGTCGTATGCAAGCTGGTGCCGATGCGCCACAATCCGATCACGTGCACCAAAAACCCGGGGCAATTCAGGGCCAAAGAGAAATATTCGGGAAACCCGACGAAAGTGCCGCGTTCGGACCCTCAGTAAATGAGCCCCATTGTCAGAGTTAGTCAAACAGTCATAAGAATTAGAACGGAAAGTATAGTATAAAATTATATTACTATTCATTATACATAAAATAGCTTTATTTTCTAAATCTTTTGTTTCAGTAATTATCCATCAATGTCTATTCCTGCCTGCAAAGTATTCGGAAAACGCTCTGTTCCCATCCTGCTGCTCCAATGATTGTCCTGGATGGATGGTTGTCTGTGTGTTTCGAGATCCTTGACTAAGCAAAGTTCTGCTGTCCAGGAATCTTCGCTCCACTTCTCTAAATGCTGAATCAGATTGAGAATTTATGTTTTTATGTTATAATGGCGCAGTTGGTCTTCATTTCTTTTCTGTATTCTTGACTTCCTGTCTTTTTAATGGCGGGCGGCCAATAGCTCTGAGTCATAAGAATTCCCAGGAACTGCCGGCAGAGTATATCTGTATATATCTGGTACTGGTATAAATACTCTTCTGTATTTTGGAATGGAGGACAGTACAGTACAGGTCAGAGACGAATAACCGGAAGTATGTGGTCAAAGCAAAATAAATGAGAAATCCCGGAATTGAATATTCCGAACACTCTGGTAAGTAGATCCTTATCTATAAAGTAGTCATTATTGATGAAAACAATCTAAAATATGTCTGTTGACTTGACTTCCTTGGGTCAAGTTTTAGGAATTAAGAGTTCCCCTTACAGAGGCAATTAATATACTGGTTTGGCTTTAATCCCACATCATGTCATTAGGCTTCTTGAAAGTCATGCTTGATGTTTTCTTGTCCCATCCTGGAAAACGTATTTGCATATTTCCTACAGTTAAATGGAGATAATCCAAGCAAAAAACTCTTCTAGGTTGTCGTTAGGAAAAGTTGCACTATGTTAACCCCTTAGTGACCAAGCTTATTTGCGCCTTGATGACCAAGGCCTATTTTACAAAACTTGCATGTGTCAATTTATCCAGTAATAACTTTAGAAGGCTTTAACTTACCCAGGGGGCTTTGAGATTGTTTTTTCGTGACATATTGTACATCAAGTTAATAGGAAATTTTGGTTGATATATTTAGCATTTAGGTGAATTTGGCAAAAAATGTAAAAAAATTATCTATTTTCAAAATGTTTCAAACTGATACTCAAATTAGTTATTAAGTAACATTTATCTCAGCTTTGTGTTTGCATTATTTTCTAAGTGTCCTTTTGTTTTATTACGATGCCGGACAGATCACAAAGCGAACAGCATTTTTCATGAAAATTTTGCAATCAATTATTTTAACCCCTTCCCAATGCGCACTGTAATAGTACAGCGCGCATCGGGTGCGGGTGCATTGAGAGGGCTCACGGACTTTCCATAGCCGGTAAATCTTTGCTGCATATTGCAGCAAACACTTACTGCTAACACTCGCGATCAGTGCCGCCATCTTGGTGACATCATCAGGGAGCGCCGATCAGTCACCATCACAGCCCAGGGTCTTCCAAAGACAATGCCAGAGATATTTAGACGCCTGGATACAAACTGAAAGATACTGTAGAAAGATTCCAAAGTCTATTGTATCGTTTAAGCCCAACGGTCCCATAGCATTGGAGAAATGTTATATTCCCTCTATTCCCTCCATGCATTTCTCTGACATGCTGTATCAGGCGAGGGGCCCCTATGCTTGTTTCAATAGATTTGGGTTGTTCTCTTATTCTTAGGTATAAACTCCTGATAGTCTCCAAAATAGAATCTACGACGAAAAAGACTAAAAACTACGAAACCAGTTTTACAATTTATGAAGTTTTTAACCTCAACTCTCAGACCCCAAAACTCAACCATCTTTGCGCCTGGATTATGTGGACCACATCTAAACAGGCTTTGTTCTGACCACTTATTGTTCTTTTTATATGAACTTCTGACTAATTCAGACTTAATTGTTTTACCTCTTCGGAAACTGACTAGTGGCCTCCATTGGCTTCTGTAGGGAGTTCTTTATCAGTTTCTATGAGGTGCCAATTATCTCTTAATGCTTTTTTAACAGAATCGGCCACAGGAGAAAAATCGAAAGTAAAGGAGAACTTCTCTTGTCCCTTCCTATTTTTATTATTTTTAAAGGGAACCTGTCACCAGGAGAGCCATTTTTAGCACTCCCCCAGTCCCCACAGAGCATAGTACATACACTGCCAAAGTGTTTTTGTATTAAAAATTGGTTTTACAGAAAAAAAGATGTTATATTGTACCTTTCATTAGCATCTGCTGGGTGACTAGGCAGTTGCCAAATGGGAGTGGCTGGAAAGGAGCAGTTGGCCCCCACCCTTGGGAAACCGCTCCTCCATGTGACCTTTTCAAATATATGAAAACACCCATCACTTGGCTTAGCGACGCCCCCTGCTCCTCTACAGCCAATCCCGAGTGTGGGGAGTTATTCATATAGCTCCTCCCAAAAGGCAACTGCCCAGTCACACAGCAGATGCTAATGAAAGGTACAATATAACATTTCTTTTTTTCTGTAAAACCAATTTACGTACAAGTATGTACTATGCTCTGTGGGGACTGGGGGAGTGCTAAAAATGGGTCTCCTGGTGGCAGGTTCCCTTTAAGGAGATCCTTCTGACTTTTGGTTTTTACTTTATCTTATGCTTTGACTATTTTTCAGGATAACCTCTTCTCATTAATCTCTCTTTTAATTCTCCAGCTTGTTTCTCAAATCCCTCTCTGGTATTATTGATACGTTTTACCCTTAGGAATTGCCCGTATGGAATTGCTCTTTTTACATGTTTAGGATGATAGCTATTGAAATGGAGGAGGGCGTTTGTGGAAGTGCAAATCCTGTTATCCTGTATTTCAACCAGTACATCTAAGAATTCAGGACTATTCTCACTTGCATACGTATGGACTGTGGGACCTTTGGATCACTTTCTATTAATTATTTTATATGTTGCAAAATGGCAAAAAAGTAACTATTTGAGCACCTGCGCTGTGCAGGGAGTCACTAAGATCCTGCCCCCAATATCCTGCATGTGTCACTTCCCCGCTCATGTCCCCGGAGTTCACCTTCTTCTTCCTGGTGCATGTAAGCGCACTGTCCGTGTATAATGCGCTGTGCAGGGAGTCACTAAGATTGTGCCCCCAATATCCTGCATGTGTCACTTCCCCGCTCAGGTCCCCGGAGTTCACCTTCTTCTTCCTGGTGCATGTAAGTGCATTGTCCGTGTATAATGCGCTGTGCGGGGAGTCACTAAGATCCTGCGCCTGATATCCTGCATGTGTCGCTTCCCCGCTCAGGTCCCCGGAGTTCACCTTCTTCTTCCTGGTGCATGTAAGTGCATTGTCCGTGTATAATGCACTGTGCGGGGAGTCACTAAGATCGTGCCCCCGATATCCTGCATGTGTCACTTCCCCGCTCAGGTCCCCGGAGTTCACCTTCTTCTTCCTGGTGCATGTAAGTGCATTGTCCGTGACTCCCCGCACAGCGCATTATACACGGACAATGCACTTACATGCACCAGGAAGAAGAAGGTGAACTCCAGGGACCTGAGCGGGGAAGCCAAGTGCCTCACCCCCAATCTAGTTAAAACCCTGATGGTAGCTATCCAGACCACCCTGAATGACCTAAAGCAGCAAGAGGCCCAAAGGTGTTTTATCTGAGAAATAAATATCAGTTAATTTAACCCTACTGCATCATTCCTTGGTCTAACCAGTGGTTCACGAGCGCACCCGATAAGCCTCATATTTCCTTTACTCTACATTGGTCTCATCATTGTCATCCAAGCCTTTGGTGGGTCTTCCAGCTGCTTATAGGGACTATGCTGATGTCTTCTCAGAGAAGCAAGCAGAGACCCACCCCCCACATCGTTCCTACAATTGCCCTATAGAGCTGCTCCCTGAGACATCACCCCCACAGCGTTGAGTTTACCCACTCTCCATGCCAGAAACCGCAGCCATGTCTGTCTACATCAAGGAAAATTTACAGAAGGGATGTATCTGTCTTCTCCTTCTTTGTTGCCAAGAAAGACGGATCTCTCAGCCCCTGCATAGACTATTGTGGTCTTAATAAAGTCATGGTGAAGAACCGGTATCCACTACCCCTGATCACGGAACTCTTTGACCGCCTCCGTGGAGCCAAGATCTTTACTGAATTGGACCTTCGGGGGGAATATAATCTTTTCCGTATCCGTGAGGGTGATGAGTGGAGGACTGCCTTTTACACTCGGGACGGCCAATTTGAGGATCTTGTCATGCCTTTTGGACTGTGCAATGTGCCTGTAGTATTTCAAGAATTTGTGAACGACATCTTTAGGGCCTTACATTACACTTGTGTCGTTGGACGATATCCTGGTGTTTTCTTCTGACCTAGAGTCTCATTAGTTCCACGTGCAAGAAGTTCTCAGGCGCCTAAGGGCTTATTGCCTATATGCCAAACTCGAGAAGTGCCAGTTCCACTAGAAGCGTCTACCATTCCTTGAATACATCATCTCTGACAAGGGACTACAGATGGATCCTGCCAAGTTGTCTGCAGTAATTCAGTGGCCTCGCCCAGTAGGTCTTCGCTAATTACTACCGTCATTCTGCATTTCTCCTCCCTCGTGTCTCCCGTAGTGGCACTGACAAAGAAAACCACCAATCCTAAGCTGGCTGAGGAAGCTTTCTCCAAGATGAAGTCTGCCTTTGCATCTGCTCCCGTTTCCACACGGCCCAATACTGAGAAATTGTTCCTGCTCGAGGTTGATGCCTCCTCAGTTGGTGCTGCAGCCGTTCTTACCCAGAAAGGGCCCAAAGGTCGAACCCTCACGTGCGGCTTCACATCTTCTGGCTTCATGGACTTCCTCTGCATATCGTTTCTGACTGTGGGGTTCAATTTGTTTCCAAATTCTGGCGATTCCTGTGTAGTCAACTTCAAGTGCTGCTGGATTTCCCCTCTGTGTACCATTTGTAGTCCAATGGACAAGTAGAGAGAGTTAACACAGACTCTGTATCTGCCCGTCAGGACGACTAGTCTACTCTGTTGCAAGGGGCAGAGTTTTCCTACAATTCCTGGGACTCTGAATCTGCCGGCTCCAGTCCCTTTTTCATTGTTTATGGACAACATCCACGTCCACCTCTCCCTCTTACTGAGTGCTCTCATGTGGGAGAATTGGTCCGAGATCTCAGATCCATCTGGGTGCAAACGTGTCACTGTCTACTCCAGGCTTCCACTCACACCAAGAACCAGGCTGACAGGAAACGCAGGTCTCCTCCAGTCTTCTCTCCGGGTGATAAAGTTTGGCTGTCTTCTAGATTTGCCCGACTTAAGATTCCCAGATACAAACTTGGTCCACATTTCCTAGGTCCATTTGAGGTGCTGAAGCGCATAAATCCAGTGGCCTATTCGCTCTGTCTTCCACCCGCTATGCACATCCCGAACTCCTTCCAGGTCTCTCATCTGAAGCCAGTCATCCTGATCCGCTTGGAAGGCAGTCCGCAATTCCAACAATTCCAACTGGAAAGGACTGAAGAAGAATGCAGGAGGTCTGTGCTTACAGCCAAACTGTTTAAGAAATGGAAATGCTTTTTTGCATGCCACTCCACTAAGGAGGAGAGACAAGCTTTGATGCAGTCATTTACACTCACTCAGTGGTATATCTATGGAGCAGGTTGTACCATAGATACAGAGACTGTAAGAATCACAGAGAGACATTAGCAGGTTGTACCAGAGATAAAGAGAGACTATGGCTATGGCTTCAGACAGAGGCATCCATAGTGTGCATCACCATGTGATAATTCCACAGAGACTGCCACCTTTCTGCCCAAGCAGCAGAGCCAATCTGGCTCCTACTAGCCAGCCTTCTAACTACATGACTAGTGCTGAGGTACTCCTAAATTCTTGATGCGTGATTCCCATGGGCCTTTGAGCCCTTCACCACCTGCCTGGGCATCTATCACTATATATACACCAGTAGTGTCCCAGTGGCTCCGTTCTCTATACAGCGGTCTTCTCCTCTTCTTGCATCCCCGGAGAATGTTGCCTGTTCAATTGGACCAAGCCATCCAGGATATCATGGTGCTATGCCACAACTACAGCCAGGCTGCTGGGTCCCTGCCAACACAACAAGAAAAGATGGAGACGTGAAGGAGTGTGCTAAACCTCAACCACTGGTGTTACCACATGAGTCTCTGGTGGGGGTGATGTTGAAAGAGGGGCAGGTGTCACTAGACAAGCCTATGGTGGTGGGAATGTTACAGGGGGCAGCTATCAGATGAACTTATGGTGGTGATGATGATACAGTTGAGCTGGTGTCACCAGACGAGCCTATGGTGCTGGTGGTGCTACAGGGGAGGTAGGTGTCACCAGACGGGCCTATGTTGGGGTAATGTTATAGGGGGACAGGTGTCACTAGATGGTTCTATGGTGGTTGTGAAGTTACAGGGGGGACAGGTGTCACTAGATGGGCCTATGGGGGTGATGATGTTACGGGGGCAGGAGTCACTGGACAAGTCTATGGTGTTGGTGATGTTACAGGGGGGATGGTGACGGCGTACGATGGGGCCGATGGTGACGGCGTACGATGGGGCCGATGGTGACGGCGTACGATGGGGCCGATGGTGACGGCGTACGATGGGGACATCACTGACACCATGTTACCTGCTCCTATTATACTGCCCAGTGGTGATTGTTACTTACACATGACAGATTAATCTCCAGGAATTATCGCCTTCTAATTCTCTATGACGTATGATCACTCCCGATTTGGACCTAATAAAGCATGCCATATGAGCATTGATAGTGCTGATATGTTGATATGGCCTGATCAACTGCATCAACATCCACGGCGTCCTGCCAGGCCACCTTCAGCACCATCTCCGACCCACTAGCACTACCTCTGGATAAAAATGCTGACAATTTGTCAACATCAGACCGCAACAGCGTAAGCATCTCAGCGACCCTGAGGGAACAAAGGTCATTGCCCCTGGCAAGGATAACCAGAACCACTGGGGAGTTGGCAACATGGCTGATATCAACCACTTTGGGGAGGACCTGAGCCCACTGCAATCCACGGATGCCACACCAGAAAAAATCAACACCATGGAAACCCAGGTTCTTTTCCCCAGGACGATATTTTGCCCTCTGAGACTCCTAGAAGACAAATGTTCCCGGATCCACACCGCTGGACACAAGTGCTGAGCTGCGGGATCTAAAACAGGAAACAAAATAGCAAATTATTGAAGGAGATCAGGACGAACATAGCGAGAAAAACAACCTGAGCGCCAGCGCCCGATTCGCATGACATCCGAGTCAGGCAAACTCGCCGTGGCAGCCTCGGTAGCAGCCCCTATAGGAATAGAATGGTTCCCATACTCGGATGGATCCACTCCCAAAAAAGACAAACACCGTTCACACCGGGGAACCGTAAGCGTGGACCAAGAATCGCGCAAGGGAAGAGCCATAATCCTCTGAGTCAGCAAAAAGGGGCAATACGGTCCGGAGACTGTGCATAAGTGCAACCAGGATCCCCTCCTTTACAGCTACAATTACACGGCCATGGGGGATGTATATACGTCCCCCATTGGTCGGCAAAGAGCGCACGGTGCCGTACGGAGCAGTATGGTGCAACACATGTGCGGCACTGTACTGTTCTGTATCCGGGGAAATGATAGGACACGCCGTGCGCCGTGTTTCTCTATGGAGAGGGACGGGGGTGAGCAGCTCCTCTTCTTCTCCCGTGCGCCAACCCTTCAAAATCTGCCAGATAAGAAAACCCTTAGTAATGCCAACGAAAAGGGAAAGAGAGTCAGCCACAACGTTTTCACAACCTGGGACATGCTTGGCCCTAAAGAAGAGGTTTTATTCAAGGCATCGCAAAACTAAATGGCGAAGAAGCGCCAAAACAGGGTGGGAGGCGGATGTCAATTTAGTACTATAGAAAATAGATTCAGCGTTTCACCAAAAGGGGTCCCCACAGTTCCACTGCGACCACAATTTTAAATAATTCCAACAGTGTCAGGTTGTTACAAAAACCCTCATTGGACCAGCTGGCAGGCTACACTACCATGCACCACTCCATCCCCCAAAATCACCCCAAAACCCAAGGATCCTCCCACATCAGTAAACCGCGCCAGATCCTAACTAGAAACCTCGGGTAGTCACCAACACGTTTGTCCATTGTAGAACATCAGGAAACTCCTCCATACCTGAAGATCAGCCCTTAGCTGGGGGGTAATACGAATATGGTGCTCTGGCTTTGTAACCCCCTGGGTAGCTAGAGAGAGGCACCCGGAAAAAACCCTCCCCATGGGCATGATTCTACAAGTGAAAACCGGCATACCTAGCAAAAATGTAGCTAGCGCAAACCGACTTTCTTAACCGGGGACTCAACAGTCGGGGCTAGGGACGACAACAACTTCTCAACTAGCTGCTTCAGGGAAAACAATGGTGCTCATTTACTTACCCGGTCCTGTCGCGATCCCACGGCGCGTTGTCCGACGTGGATTCGGTTTCTGCCGGGATTCACTAAGATCGTGCGCCCGATGTCCACCAGGTGTCGCTGCTGCGCTGAGGTCGGCCGGAGTTCACCTTCTTCTTCCCGGTGCATGTGAGTGTTTGATCTTGCGACACATTTCGTTTGTTGAACTCCGACGTTTTTCCGAATCCGTCGGATTGTCCGACGGCCAGGCCCCCCCCCCCCCCCATTTCTGTCACGTGGCGCCGCTGCACCAAAATCCGATGGTGTGCGCCAAAATCCAGGGGCAATTCGGCGCAAAACTGAAAAATTTGGGAAAGGCAACGAAAGTGCGGCCGCAGAACCCTTAGTAAATGAGCCCCATTATCTCAGAACTCTCCACAACCGCTCCACTACTGCCCACCCCAGCCCAAGCTCCCACAAAAGGATACTCGCCAGATATAGTAGCACCTGTGGGCGTAGCCATGGGCGTTGAAACAGTGGCCAATGCCATGCATGGTGGAACCAGGCTGATCTTCCTGGCAGGACAGCTGCAGACAGTCTCAAGTCATCCTTGGGTCTGGTTTACCAAACATCGCCGAGGCATCAGAGGCACTGGCCAATGAGGATGGGGAATGCCACCTGGATGACCTGGACCTCCTCTCACGCTGAGAGGAGTGGGACCACCTTTCTCCTCGATCAGGATGCACTGCAGAGCTGCCGCGGCAATGCCTGCGTGCATCCCAGACGGGCGAGAAAGAATAGGACCTGCTGCGCCGGCTTCGGGACCTAGCAGGAGCTGGAGGTCCCTGGGGGGACAGAGATGGAGCCAGGACCACAGGAGGCTGGGAAAATACAGGTGGAGGAGCACTTGCCTCCACTCCAGAAGGCGCAGAAGCAGGCAGCACAGCCGGTGTTGAGGGCTCTAGCCTCCCCTCAGACACTGGAGCAGGTTTTGGGGGAACATTAGAGGAGGTCTCCTCTGAGGAGGCAGCGCTGCTGTGGTGGGCTCCCATGCTTGTAATGGCTGCCAGGAAGAAGACATAAAACACTGTGGAGAGGCCGGGACAAACACCTGCACAGGGCGGTAGCAGAAACAATAGGAGTAACAGCACGCCTGGGAGGATGGGGCCACACTCCATGTACCTGCAGGAGCCATGCTGCCCCCGGAACGAGTGCGCGCCCTAGTCCTAGACGCTGGGGACACCTCATTGGAGCTCAGACGCGACACAGGTCCGGACCGCGTGCCAGCAACATGCATCTCTGGGGTAGGAGGGGGTGCAGAGGGAGATTCCGGCCACGAGGGACAGAGGAGCTGTGAAAGCCAGTCCTCCCTCTCCAGCTGTAAAAGAGCGTTCAGCACCTCAACCAGGGGATCGCCAATCATTAAACCTGGCTACATACACATACAGGCACCAGGCAAGAACCGCTCAGCACAGCTTGAAGGGGACCTACCACCACGATTCTACCTATAAAGGTAGAAGGGGTGGTAGGTGGCAGAATGGGACGTGAGGCTAATCCTCACGTCCCGGCTATCCTTTAGTAAACTCTAATAAGTCTGTATGTAAATTTTTTTAAGCGGCTACCATGTAATCTTCGGCGCACAGCTCCTCGTACACAGACGAGGGCGCGCAGCAACGAGGAGCTGCGCACCGGAGATTACATGGTAGGCGGGGCTCATTTACTAAGGGTCCGCAAACCACATTTTCGTTGGGTTCCTGACTTTTTTGTTTTGCGCCGCATTTAACAGGGATTTTTGGTGCACACGATTGGATTTTGGTACAATTGCGCCGACTTTAATGCGACACAAATCGGGGCCGTGCCTGTTGGATAACCTCACAGATTTGGACTGAGCGCCGGATTTAACATTCAAAGTGTGTCGCAAGACATGCACTTACATGCACCGGGAAAAAGAAGGTGAACTCCGGGGACCTGAGCGGGGAAGCGACACATGCAGGATATCGGGGGCAGGATCTTAGTGACTCCCCGCACAGCGCATTATACACAGACAATGCACTTACATGCACCGGGAAAAAGAAGGTGAACTCCGGGGACCTGAGCGGGGAAGCGACACATGCAGGATATCGGGCGCACAATCTTAGTGACTCCCCGCACAGCGCATTATACACGGACAATGCACTTACATGCACCAGGAAGAAGAAGGTGAACTCCGGGGACCTGAGCGGGGAAGCGACACATGCAGGATATCGGGGGCAGGATCTTAGTGACTCCCCGCACAGTGCATTATACACGGACAATGCACTTACATGCACCAGGAAGAAGAAGGTAAAAAAGAAAAAAAAAGGAAAGGAAAAGGGAAGAAGAATGAACTCCCGTTTAACCCTTACTTAATCCCTTCATATATCGGGGGCATTCTATGCCTTCCGCCCGCCGGCGTCATTAGACACGGCCTGCACTTACTGCACACATAAGAGTTAACTCCGGGACCCCTTCCGGATGACCACCCGTTATACAACACAGATCTTAGTACTCCCCTCTCCCCCCCCCCGCACATCCATATACCTGGACAAGGCACTTCTCAATCGAAAGAGTAATCCGGCACCTAGCGGGGAAGTGACCGTTCGATACAGGAAGATCTTAAAATGACTCCCCCGCACCGCATTTTAACACGGACAATCCTACCTGCACCGAAGAGAAGTGTGCTCCCGGGGGACCTATGGGGAAAAGCACCATGCGGATATCAGGCGCACAGAGTTAGTTGCTTCACCGCCCAAAGGCCATTATAGAACACGGATCAGACTTACATGCAACCCATAAGAGAAGGTGAACTCCTGGACCTGAAGCGGAGCGACACATGCAGGATATCGGGTGCAGCCAGATTAAGTGGCTCCCCTCACAGCGCATTATAACACCGACGATGCCTTACAATGCATCCATGAAGAAGAAATTGTAACAATCCAGTGGACCTGACCGAGGGAACTCCCAGCTTCAGGATCATCGCTTCGACAGATCTAGTGACTTCCCGCACAGCGCATTAATACCGGACAATGCACTTTACATGCACCAGGAAGAATAAGTAACTCCCAGGGACCTGAGCAGGGGAAGGGCACATCAGGTGAGATATGGGCGCAGAATCTTTAGACATCCCACAGGCGCCTTATACACAAGGACAATGCACTTACACAATGCAACCAGGAAAAGAAGGTGAACTCCTGGTACCCTGAGCGGGGAGAGGACCCATGCAGGTTATTTGGCTCCAGATCTTAGTGACTTCCACTCCCACCACGCATCTACACAACGGACAATGCACTTACTGCATCCAAGAAGAAGAAGGTGAACTCCTGGGGACCTGAGCGGGAAGCTACACAATGCAGGATATTAGGCCCGCACCGATCTAGTGTGCTCCCCGCACCAGCATTATACACGGACATGCCTTACATGCACCAGGAAGAAGAAGGTGAACTCTGGGACCTGAGCGGGGAACGACACATGCAGGATATTATCGTGCACATCTTATTGACATCCCGCGCACAGCCATATCAACGGACAATGCACTTACATGCACCAGGATAAGAGGGTAACTCCTGGGACCTGATATGGAAGCACACATCAGATATCGGGTGACCTATCTTAGTGACTTCCCGCACAGCTCATTATACACGAATGCACTTACATGCACCAGAGAAGAAGTGAACCTCGGGACCTACGGGGAAAGCGACAACATGCAGATATCGGTGCACGATCTTAGTGACTCCCCACAGCGCGCCTTAATACACGGACATACACTTACATGCACAGAGAAGAATGTGAACTCCGGGGACCTGAGCGGGGAAGCGACACATGCATAGATATCGGGCACGATCTTAGTGACTCCCCGCACAGGCATTATACACGGACATACACTTAGCACCCGGAAGAAGAAGTTGACTCCGGGGACCTGAGCGGGGAAGCGACCCCGATGCAGGATATCGGGGCACATCTTAGTGACCCCCGCACGCGCATTAACCACGGACAATGCACTTACATGCACCAGGAAGAAGGGGAACTCCAGGGACCTGAGGGGGAAGCGAACAATGCAGGATATCGGTGCAGGATCTTGTGACTCCCGCACAGTGCATTATCACGACATGCACTTACATGCACCAGGAAGAAGGTGAACTCCGGGACCTGAGCGGGGAAGCGACCATGCAGGATATCGGCGCAGATCTTAGATGTGACTCCCGCGACAGCACATTATACAGGACAATGCACTTACATGCACAGGAAGAAGAAGGTGAACTCCGGGGACCTGAGCGGTGAAGCACACATGCAGATATCGGGCACAGGATCTAGTGACTCCCCACCGCACTGCATATAACACGACAATGCACTTACATGCACCAGGAAGAAAGGTGAACTCCGGGACCGTGAGCGGGGAATCGACACATGCAGGATATCGGGCGCAGGATCTTATGACTGGCCCCCCGCACATGATTATACACGGACAATGCACTTATTGCACCAGGAAGAGAAGGTGAACTCCAGTGGACCTGAGCGGGGACCAGTGACACATGCTAGGATATCGGGGCAGATCTTAGTGACTCCCGCACAGCCATTATACAACGGACATTGCCTTACATCCCCGACTAAGAATAGTGAACTCCGGGGACCTGAGCGGTGAAGCGACACATGCAGGATATATCGGGCATGATTTATTGACTCCCTCGCACAGCGCATTAATACACGGACATGCACTTACATGTCACAGGATAGAAGAAGTGTGACCCGGGGATCTGAGCGGGGAAGTCGACACCATGCTGATAATCGGGAGCACTATTCTTAGTGACTCCCCCGCACAGCGCACTTATACAACGCGCACATTCACTGTCAACAAATCACCAGGAAGAAGAAGTGACTCCGGGGACCTGAGCGGGTAGACGCGACACCATCAGATACAGGGCAGCATCCTTAGTGACTCTCCCGCCAGCCCATTATACACGTACAATGTCACTGCACGAAGGTACACCTCGGGGACGAGGCTGTTCACATGCAGATATCATATAACGATCTTTTAAGGTGACATCCTCCGCATCACTCATTACTACATGCCGCCTGGACACATGACAGTAATTCATCCGAGGAAGAATGGACAGGAGAACTCGGACCATAAGCGGGAAATCTAGCAATTCAATCCGTCGGGCTGATCAAGTACTCCGTTGCATAAGCGCATAACCGTCATTACTACGGATGGCTGTTCAGTCACCCTATTGTTTTAAATACCGTTTATGACATCTCTGGACTCAACAAGTAGGGCATTAACAATTGAGGCCCGCTCTTGCTACAAGGTCAGTGACGATGGGTTACATCCGCACCGGACAATCGTCTCGCCCGGACAGAGTTAAGTGAAAATCGCGCAAACGTTCGATTATTGCTTACTGGGGCGCTTGCATGAAAGAAGCCAGGCACCGCTGGTATGCTCAGGATGCAGGCCTTAATAAACACGTGTTAGCAATAGTCGTGACAATGCTAATGGATAATATGACCCCTTAAGTAGTAGGACGGGCGGGATGGGGTTACTCCCACCCACTCGCCACCTTATTCACATGTGCAGTCCCATGCATTGATTCTCCCAGCAGTGAAATGCGCGCCCCCCTGATAATACAGGTCATAACGGCAAGCTCGGCTTTATCATGACATAGACCCCACTGACCATGTAAGTGATTATATACACCAGTGTACAGCATTTTTTAGCAAATTTTCGTAAGCGCCGGTTCAAGACCATACTTTTTTTTTTTGTTTGGCATGCTATCTTAACATTCTTTTTTCCCGATTTTTTGTAGGGACAACAACCTAGTAGCTATTAAAAATGGTAATAAAAGTTCAATTTTTTTACATTTTTTTTTATTGGGGTTTTTAAGTGGAAAAAGGTTTTTTTTTTGTTGGATTTACAGGAATTTTTTTTTATTTCAAATAACTAACGAGAAGTATGACATCATATGAATTCCCTATAACCTCAGAGTTTTCAGTTGAATGCTCCAAAAAGAGCAGCTTTCTAAGGCAAAAAACACGCCGTACAGACACAAAACGGGTCAGCCTAGGTACCTCTGAGGGGGCATCACACGTGCCCATGCTGTCCCCCCCCGCTCATGTTTACACTATAAGGAGGTTCAGAGGTTTAGACTCGTTCTTCAGACGAAGCTTAACACGTATCCACTGGAGGGTTTATTAATTCTTCTCTACGTGAATGTCCTTTGCTAAAATTGTTTGTAACATCCTTTAATACCTTTTGTGTGTCCATCTGAGAATAAGGGCAATCTCGATCCAATTTTAGAAAAGAAAATAGTCTGATATGACAACACGGACAGATCACTACTCAGATGTCAACATCTTTCAATCTGAGCATACAGTAGGTTGGTTGCATGGTTTGTAGGGTTGGTGAATAGCTTAGTAGTGTGGTGACATGGCTTAGAGGTTGGTGACATGGCTTATGTAAGTTGAGACATAGCTGTTAGTAGTTGGTGGACATGGCTTAGTAGGTTGGTGACTGCTTAGTAGGTTGGAGACATAGCTTAGTATGTGTGGAGACATAGCTTAGGTTGTGTGACATAGCTTATAGTTGGTGCATGGCTTAGTAGTTGGTTGACATGGTTTGCTGAGGTTGGTGACACTGCTTAGTGGTTGGAACATAGCTTATAGTTGGTACATGGCTAGTAAGGTTGGTAATTTTGAGGTGGCATGCTTATTAGGTTGGTGACATGTGCTTTTGGTTGGTGACATGGCTTAGTAGGTTTGTGACAATAGCGAGTAGGTTGGTGCACTGCTAGTAGGTTGGTGACATGAGCTTAGTAAGGTTTTGACATGCTTAGTATTTGCATGGTTTGTGGACAATGGCTTGTGGTTGGACTATGCTTCGTATGTGGAGGCATGGATTAGTAGTTGTGACTAGCTTCGTATGTTGAGGCATGGCCTTAGTAGGTTGGTGACATGGCTTGTAGGTGGTGAAATAGCTTAGTAGGTTGGTGACATTGCTGTTAGGTATGTTGGTGTGTACAGGCTAGTATGGTGTGTGAAGGACTTCTTCGTAGGTTGAGACGCATCTCGTTTAGTAGGTTGGTGCTGGCTTAGTAGGTTTGTGACATGGCTTAGTAGGAGTTGGTGACATCGAGCTTATAGTTTGCAGACGACTTCCGTATGTTGGAGGCTAGCTTAGTAGGTTGTTGACATGTGCTCTATGTAGGATTGTTGAAACATAGCCTAGTAGGTTTGGTGACATGGCTTATAGTTTGGTGACATGCTTAGTCAGGTTGTGGTGACTAGCTCGTATAGGGTTGGCACGTAAGCTTAGTCTTTTGTTACATGGCTTAGTATGTTGGAGACTAGCTTCGGTAGTGTTGTGACATAGCTTATGTATTTGGTGATGCATGGCTTAGTAGTGGTGATGGCTTGTATGGCTATTGGTGGTGCATGGCTTATTAGGTTGTGACTAGCTTAGTAGAGTCGTATGACGTAGCTTAGAAGGTTGTGTACATTGGCTTAGTAGGTTGGAGACATAGCTTAAGTGTTTGGTGACATAGCTTGTAGTATTGGGAGCCATTGCCTAGTAGGTGGGCATGGTTAGGGGGGACATATGTTTAGTAGGTTGCTGACATGCTTAGTATGTTTGTGTGACTGGCTGCGTAGTTGGATGGTAGTAGTTTTGTGACATGGCTTATGTATGTTGGTGACTGGCGTAGTAGTGTTGGAGGCTAGCTTCGTAGGTGTGGAGCATAGCTTATAGGTGGTAATGTAGTGTGACTAATGCTTCGAGATTGGTGTACAAGTACTTAGTAGTTGTGACATAGCTTATTGCGTAGATTGGACTAGCGTCTAAGGATTGCGTGACATGGGCTTAGTAAGAGTGGGTGACCATGGCTTGATCGAATGGCTTGGTGGCTGGACATAGCTTAGTAGAGTGGAGCCATAGCCTGATAGGTTGGTGACATTGTTTAGTAGGTTTGGGACACTAGCTTAGTAGGTGGATAGTTGAGTTGTCATAGCTAGTAGGTTGGTGATCATAGCTCATTAGTTGGTGCCATAGGCTTAGTAGGTTGGTGACCTATCTTCGTAGGTTGGTGAGTCGGATAGCCTTAGTAGGTTTGGTGAAAGCTAGTAGCTTTGCAAGCTAGAGTGTGGTGACCATGGCTTAGTAAATTGGAGCCATAGCCTCAGTAAAGTTGGTGACATGTCTTAGTAGAGTTGTGCAATAGCCCTAGTATGTTTGCCATTTTTATTAGTTGTTGGGACATAGCTATTAGTAGGTGGGTGAACATAGCTAGTTAGGTTGGTCGCACATGCGTATAGGTTGCGTCACTAGCGTTAGTATGTATGGGACGTAGCTTAGTAGGTGGTGACAGTGGTCTTGAATAGTTGAGAGCATAGCTTATGATTGTGTGACATGGCTTATAGGTTAGTGGCAACTTGAGCTAGTATGTTGGTTGACATAGCTTACTCAGTAGGTATTAGTGTCTCTAGCGTTAGTAATTGGGTGACATAGCTCAGTGGTTAGTGACTTTAGCTTATAATTGGTGACATGCGCTTATAGATTGTGACATACCTAGTAGTCGCTTGGAGACATTGAGATAATGGTTGGGTGGTGAGTAGATTAGTAGGTTTGGGACATAGCTTTTAGTGAGAGTTGTGCCATAGGCTTAGTAGCTTGAGTGACATAGTCGCATTATGTTGGTGACATAGCTTAGTAGTGCTTGGGCGGAATAGCTTCATAGTGTTGGTGTACATGCCTAGTAGCTTTGTGCATGCTAGATTGGCATCTATAGGTTGGTGATCATAGTCTTTAGTAGGTTGGTGACATACTTAGTAGGTTGGTGACAATGCTTAGGTGTGAAAGTAAGAGGTTGGTGACATAGCTTAGTGGTTTGGGTGAATATAGCTTGAGGTTGGTGGACAATAGCTTAGTAGTGTGATGCATGTTTAGTCACATGGCTTACTTAGGTTGGGGTGACTGCTTATGGTAGCTTAGTAGCAAGCTTAGTGTGTGACATGGCTTTAGGTAGTTGGTGACATAGGCTTAGTAGGTTGTGGACATGAGCTTAGTAGTTGCATGCTTTGTGTAGACATAGCGAGTAGTGGAGTAGCGTTGGGGTGTGGTGACGTGAGCTTAGTAATTTCGGACAGGTTAGTAGGTTGGTGACATAGCTTTGGTAAGGTGGTGGAGCATGGCCTTAGTAAGGTTGTTGACATAGCTTAGTTAGGTTTGGTGACATGGCTTAGTAGGCTGTGACATAGCTAGTAGGTTGGTTACTACTTTTCAAATACAACTCATTGAAGAGATATGAAAGTAGGTTAAACCAATCCCAGAGGTGAGGGGTCTACCAGATGGGTTTTTGGTTATCTTTCTGGATTCAATTTGTAGAAGAAAAAGGGCAAGTGGAAAAGGGAATAGAAACAGCAAGTTTCCTCTCTCTGGTGAACGTGTTGCTCTGTTTCTGTCTATTTATCTTTGCTTCAATAAATGGGATTTATACCTCTTGGGAATCCTCACTATACCTCTGACCCACCATTGCATTTGTCACGGTCCAGATACCTGGATTATACTATATTGATCAGTGATTATCCAGTTCACTTTAGATGCTTGGTTATACATTGTGGCAGGGTCTAGATAACTGATAAGGCTTTACAGAAAACCCTCGATGACGCTGGAGGGAGTCCTCAGATGGTCCATTGGTATGCACTAGTACGAACGCAACATCAGGCTCAAAATTCAATCCGGTGACACACGGCTCTGTTTACTGGAATCCCTCCGTGTGGCCAGAGACCTTTCTCGTTGACTGATCTTATGGGCCAGTGGCCTAGTTGTACTGAGAGCCAACCATCATCTATAGTTCATATAGTTTTTTTTTTTAGCATTCCATGGAGTTTAATGGTTTGCTATTTATTCCTTTCGTTCCTTCTCGAGAAGATCGTTTTTCTTTACTCAATTCCGATCTACAATAAATTAACCAAACATTTGGGAAAAGACACACACCTAAGAGTCAGCACTGGAAGCATTACTGCAAATTATCTCCACAGAGCCACCATGTATTTCCCTCTGGTGCTCGATAACCTGGATCATGGAGATCCAACACTGCAGAACAGCAGCATGCTGAAGGTATGTACTTGGCCTCATTAAAACGTCCGGTAATGTCCTCACCATGAAAGCCAGAAAGCTGCCCGCTGCCAGGAGCCCCATAACCCAACATGGAGTAAAAGCAGATATCTACCCTCATTCACTGATGATGATCTTCCCAGGAGAAGACTGAGTTCCAGGTCCTGGAATTGGGAAGAAATAACACAGACAACACAGATGACAACTTTATGATGACACAACAACAACTATGGTGTAGGGCAGCTTCCACACTCAGCCACTCTTCTTCCAGGGCTTCCAGTCCTTGGGGACTTAAAAGCACCACAAACCATCACAGTCTTGCGAGAAGTGAAGAGACGGCAACTGAAAGAAAACTCCAAAACTGGTTTCACGTAATCTACAAGGGCATCACTGGGACGACAAGAAACCAAGAAACAGAGAGGAAGCTAGGAGATTGAGGCCAGGAGGAGTAACTCGGGTTCCGTTTATTAGCCTAACATAGGAGTGTCCGGTAGGAAATAAATATTGTGAATATGAAGCCGGTCAAGACAATCCGAAGATCGAGAGAACCGGAGAATACAGAGCCATCGGGTCATTCGCGGTAATAGAAATTCTTTACTTACTTTGGGAAGACATCGGTCTCTCTCCTCATTCGGCCATTCATCACTTTTACATCGTATACAGTTGTCGGCATCTGCAGGAATATTATATTATATGTTACCTTATGTCCTTGCTTTATGCAATGATAGGCCGGGTACAAACACAGTCTTCTAAGCCTTTAGACTTCCTTTTAGCTCCCAGTACATCTGCATATACTGAATACAATAGTGCATTGTTAGCAACTATTCGCTGAAAATGAGATACTTCCCCATTGAGGGGCAGTATATTCACCAATGTCATTCATTTTGGAGCTATGTTTTTTGATAAAGCATTTGCTTTGTTTCATTGCTGCTCTAACATTACTAATAAATAGGGTCTGGTCTAGTTTTACATCTTGGCCATGGATTCATGTAGACTATGCTCCAATCTAATTAGGAATCTCACAGTAATGAGTGGGATTTTCTATAGGATGTTGTGATCTGTTAACCTAGCGGGATAGAGCCAGAATGAGAGCTTTTTGCATTAAGAATTGAGATCTTAACGGTTAAGAAGGAGGGGAGCACAGTGTTAATGCTCGTTAATAACAGTTCAAGATATGCAGATGACCTCCTGTTTTTAACAATTCTAAAATTCTGTATTGGAGTTTTGGATTCTACATACATCATCAAGTGGTCCTTTTCCCAAATGTCCCCAATTGTGAGAATACCCCCTGTTATGCTATTTTATTCCATTTGTAATCTTTTATAATCTAACACTTGTGTATACATTCCACAGCAGATGACTCCATCCCTTATACGCTGGACATTGACCTGAGGATCACTCTCCATGACCATTCCAGTAATCCGGAATCATCCTGTAATTCGCCATCTGTAACAGGACCGTTTGGCCCGTTGTCTGCAGTTGTTCTAATAAAGAACCATGAGTTATTTTGCACAACGTTGCCTCCGTCTGTTCCCTGGATACGGCTGTCACCACCACGGCTTCCCATCCATTACCCGGGACTTATCTTTGCAGACTCGCATGGTTGTTCCAGGGAGATTCATACATCGCCTCTCCCTCCATATTTCTTGCACAACACAACACCTGCTGAGACCTGCCAGGCTGTGATTCCTCCTGGTCCCCATACCAAGCACCGTGACATGAGCATGCCTAGACTACAACCGCCAGCCACTCCGGTATTCTGGGCCCCGGCTGCCTCCAGGCCCCAAGAAAAGGCTAGGCCCCGGTGGGGGATGTTGCAAATGGATGTATTTTTGGGGTGTAGGTTGAAGATGTACCGCACAGAGCTAAAGACATATCTGGACAAATCCAGCAGCAATAAGAAATGGTAGAAATCATAGGAAGCGTTTAAGTTACCGTTGCCTGCTCTCTTTGTGTGACCCAGGTGGCGCCATTGACCAGGAGTTACAAAATTGGCACTGCTTGTGTCATATGGACGATGCTGGCAGCAGTATCATTATGTCGCAAACATCCTGGAGGAGAAGCACAGGAGCGAGAAGAAAGTTGAAGAAAGTGTGGGTAGGTGAGCATACAATTTTTTTTTTTGCTGTGTCACCTACACTCACCGACCACTTTATTAGGTACACCATGCTAGTAACGGGTTGGACCCCCTTTTGCCTTCAGAACTGCCTCAATTCTTCGTGGCATAGATACAACAAGGTGCTGGAAGCTCCTTAGAGATTTTGCTCCATAGTGACATGATGGCCATCACACATTTTTCCGCAGATTAGTTGCCTGCACATCCATGATGCAATCTCCCGTTCCACCACATCCCAAAGATGCTCTATTGGATGAGATCTGGTGACTGTGGAGGCCATTTGTGTCCAGTGCCTCATTGTCATGTTCAAGAACCAGTCGAGATGATTCCAGCTTTATGAACATGGCGCATTATCCTGGCTGAAGTAGCCATCAGATTTGGGTACAATTGTGCCTCATAAAGGGATGGACATGGTCACCACAATACTAAGGTAGCTGTGGCTTTGCACTCGATGCTCAATAATTGGTACCAAGTGGCCCAAGATGTCAAGAAAATATTCCCCACACCAGACACCACCACACACCAGCCTGAACCTGATACAAGGCAGGATGGATCCATGCTTTCAGCGTTGTTACCATGCCAATTCTGCCCTACCATCCCGGAATGTCCAGCAGAAATCGAGACTCATCAACCAGGCAACGTTTTTTCCAATCTTCTACTGTCCAATTTTCGATGAGCTTGTTCAAATTGTAGCCTCAGTTTTCCTGTTCTTAGCTGAAAGGATGGCACCCGGTGTTGTCTTCTGCTGCTGTAGCCCATCTGCCCTCAAAGTTCGACGTACTTTGCGTTCAGAGATGCTCTTCTGCCTACCTTGGTTGTAACGGGTGGCGATTTGAGTCACTGGTTTGCCTTTCTATCAGCTCGAACCATCTGGCCCATTCTCCTCTGACCTCTGGCATCAACAAGGCATTTCTGCCCCAGAACTGCCACTCACTGGATGTTTTTTTCTTTTTTTTCGGAACCACTCCTCTCTTAAACCCTTCTGGCAACCAACAACCATGCCACGTTCAAAGGCCATCAAATCATCTTTCTTCCCATACTGATGCTCGGAGAACTGGCCGAGATTGTCCTTACCATGAAGAAGAAGGTGAACTCCGGGGACCTGAGCGGGGAAGTGACACATGTCGGATATCGGGGGCACGATCTTAGTGAATTGCGGCACAGTACATGATTATCGGACAATGCACTCCGTGAACTCCGCAGGACCGGGTAAATAAATGTGCCTCAGTATATTTCTGTATCTCATCTCATGTTGGTTAAATCTTCCTACATATTACACCTTGTGACAATGCTTCATATTTCACCAACATATTACAGTAATAAAAAAACAAGAAAATGGATACAGGAAGGGACCAGTGCCTGGTGTTAGTATCCTACAATACAATAGAGATGCCGTCCGACCCCTGGATTTGCTGTTTTAATTTACACAAACTGAGAAGTGAATTGCACAAAATCTATTGTTATGGTCTTTAGTCATATGTCAAGTTACAAGAAAATAAAAAGAAACAAAGTGTAAACAACATTATGCATAATAATTATTTCCATTCTTTTATTTTTGGAATGTGGAGGACAGAATGATATCAGTCTTAACATTCTTTCTATGGGACTTTTCATCTTATATGACTTGTGTTTTTTTAGTATTGCTCATATTTTACTTGACTTTAGCCTGTATAAAATACAATTACACATGGTGAATGGGAATACATCACTAAACTAAATCAATTATTCGTTTCCTCGAAGATTTCATTCTATTAGAGTGATATGCAGCTTTTGCTTTATGCACACGGATACATGAATGGTTGATTACAGGACATACCATGGGCAGCACTGTGAGTAGCACTACAGGCTTGCAGCACGGTGGCTCAGTGGTTAGCACTATAGGCTTGCAGCACTGTGGCTGAGTGAGTAGCACTTCTGCCTTGCAGCGCTGGGGTCCTGGATTCAAGTCCCACCCTGGTCAACATCTGCAAAGAGTTTGTATGTTCTCTCCGTGTTTGCATGGGTTTCCTCCGGGTCCTCCGATTTCCTCCAACACTCCAAAACATACTGGTAGGTTGATTGTGAGCCCATTGGGGACAGGGACTAATTTGGCAAGTTCTGTGTAGCGCTGCGTAATCTGTGTGCGCTATATAAATAAAGAATTATTATTATTATATACAATATTTGGCAAGTGAGTTATAGCTACCATTAATGACTAAAGATAACAACTTTGCATTATCTATGGCAGCTGTCTAGGATCTATTCCACATCCGGTGGTGGCCACAATAGGCAGAACAGGATGAAATACACTGATGGCACACAGAGGTTATTTAAGTGAGTTCCCTAGAAACCAAGTTCTACTGACCTGCAAAAAGTTGGCAATAATACCATTTTCGGGGTGGGGGGTGGAAAAAGAATCCTCGTTCCGCAGAGATCACCAAAAATACTATGTAATTAATGTGATTAGAACATCGTAACGTACTGCAGATCAGAACCATATAAAGTTATATCATTGTCCATGTTCTTTGTTTTCAGGCTTTGCTCACTGTAATGGAAAACCAGAGGAAGGATTTGGTAAGTTACTATTAGAAAGTTGCGAGCGAGTAATATAAATCTGCTGCCACATGAAATACCGAATTTCATAAACTATAAATTAAACTATAAATCAGGGTGCAACACAGAACTTCAGATTCTACATGTACAGATATTACCCCACTAAACTACTACACCCCTCATATTTAAATGAGCAGAGAAGAGTCACTTTTTGTCTGAGATAAGTCACTTTTAGAGGCTGGGAAGCCATATTTTGAGCTCTATAGTACCGTTGACCATGGTGCTGGTATCATACTAAATATAAGAATCTCCTTTTTCATAACTAGCCATGGATACAGAACCAGTGATACAGGAAGTTAAAGAGATAATTGGTAATGTGAGCTGCAGTTAAAAATACCATTCTGTTCTTTTTTGCTAATTGCATATTACGGAACTAGAATTCTGGTGCAATTTGAAAGATGTGATTCTTACCTTTAATGTGATACCAAATCATGATTGTATAATATAGAGTCCAAGTCCAAGGTGAGCTTCAACTTCAGCCTCTCAGTCTTACTCTTCTCTAAAGCTCTTCTCAGATCATTTGCATATGACGGATCTGCAAAAATGTAACATAAAAGAGTGAGTGTTAAAAGGACATTATACCCTACCTGAGGGGGCTGAGAGTTCAAAGGTGCAAAAACTGGGGTCAGGTTCCTTGTCAGGGTTTCATATAAATAGATATACTCGTGTATAACAAAAATGTGCTGAAAAAACTCACCTCGGCTTATACACGAGTCAATTAAAAAATAATCGGGACACTGGAGTGTGCGTATTAAGTTTTTTATTTATGTGCTTGGCAGGGAACTGGCTGTATACTACATAGGGGCCCGTTGTATACTATGTGGGGGCTGGCTGTATACTATGTGGGTACAGGCTGTATACTACATGGGGCTTGCTGTATACTACAGGGGGCTGACTGTATACTACAGGGGGCTGGCTGTATACTACAGGGGGCTGGCTGTATACTACAGGGGGCTGGCTGTATACTACAGGGGGCTGGCTGTATACTACATGGGGCTGGCTGGCTGTATGCTGCATGGGGGCTGGCTGTATACTACAGGGGGCTGACTGTATACTACAGGGGGCTGGCTGTATACTACTGGGGGCTGGCTGTATACTACAGGGTGGCTGGCTGTATACTACAGGGTGCTGGCTGGCTGTATACTACATGGATGGCTAGCTGTATACTACACCCTCGGCTTATGCTCGAGTCAATAGGTTTTCCCAGTTTTTGGTGTTAAAATTAGGGGTCTCGGCTTATACTTGGGTCGGCTTATACTCAAGTATATACAGTATTTCTTCTGTCAGGGCACCTGCAGCAGCAGCGGCCTCCAGTGAATAAAATGACCAGCAGCAGCCTCCACTTAGTATTAAGTACAGCAGCAGCCTCCACTCAGGGTGCGTTCACATGTGGTGTTTTGGGAATGCATGTGTTTGAACGCAAGTGTTTTACATGTTACTATGCGTTTGACTGGTTTGAAAGTTGTTTTTCATCATTGCTGGAAGTGTAAGCAGCTATGTTAACATTTTCACTCCTTCTTACACTTCCAGCAATGAAAAAAATCCCTTTCAAACCAGTCATACACGTGGGAACATGTTTAAAAACGCATCCCCAAAGCACCACATGTGAAGGCCCCCTGTATGTTGTGAGTGGGGGACGATGGCGGCGCAATGATCATGATCGCAGAGGGTTTAGACCGGGCCTGGGGATGGATGGAGCTCCCCTCTCCTGCACTAAAAAGTACATGATGGGAGTGGATGATGGGAGTAATGGATAATTAGTGTGACCGTCATTTGAGATAATTTTTTATATTGTGTGTGTGGAAGGGGATGAACATTTTTCTAATATGCTTCATACACAAATTCTGCTTAGTTTGTAAAAAAAAAAATCAAGCTGCTCAGTACCCAGGGACGCACCATCCATGAGGGGACTTGAGAAAGTTGCCTCAGGCGGCAGTGCTGCTGCTTGATGGAGGGGGTGAGATCTTGGGGCAGCGCTGCTTCCCCCCCTCCATAAAATACTGTCTGGCCGTGACCCAGGAACACCCAGGCCCGGGCCGCGGCCAGTGAATTTGCATGTTAAAAAAAAACACAATATCCTCACCTACGGCTTCATTAAATGGGGGACTCTGCAGGGGACATTACATTAAGGGGGGAACTTTGCAGTCGACATTAGATTAAAGCGGGGTTCTGCAGCGGACATTTCATTAAAGGAAATCTCCGCTGTGGACATTTTATTAAATGGGACTCAGCTGGGGACATAAATGAGTAGTGACTGTATTTCCCTACCTGTCCCTACCATAGACATTTCAGCATGTGTATGTCGTGGAGGCTGAATGAGCTTACATCTAATCTCCCTGTGATTGGTTAAATATCTCTGAGATGGCTGGATTAACCCCTTTATTAATACTCATAGCATACTGCAGCCAGGGAGAGAGCAGAAAGAGTTAACACAGAGAGAGAGAGAGAGAGAGAGAGAGAGACCCCTCCCTCTTCAATCCTGTAAATAGATTTGCCATAGCAACAGAGAAGTAACACTGTAGCTCAGGGGCACATTGCAGTCGTTTCTTTACAAACTGAGCAGAATTTTTTATTAAATATATTAGAAAAATGTTTACAACAGAAATGATCAGAAATGACTCTTTTAGCAGGTGACAGAACGGGCTTCACACTTCTATTTTCATTCCCCGCATGATTCCTGAGAATGAAGAACATTATAGATGTTACTGGTGCACGGCCACTGAGACTAACAACATTTACTGGCTACAGAATCGCCATTTTTAATGCCTTAAAGAGGACCTGTCACCCCCAAAAAGATCCCCAAAAATATGCGCACCCATAATCCTCTCCCCAGCCCCTTTCTATAGATGCCAATTTTTTTTAAATTTATGTTGGGGAAGTTGGTTGTAACCGATCCGACCTCTTACCAAATAAGAGGTCGGAACCTCGTATGCAGGGGTGCACCATCCATGAGGCGAGTTGAGTCTCTTGCCTCAGGCAGCAGGATCTACTGTAACATGGGGGACGGAACAGAGGTGCAGTCACCTGCTATAAAGCAGGACCTGACACCTAAAAATAGTGTCTCTTCACAACTTATGTCAGCATGGGTGTGACACACTGCATGAAGAATCCCCTAAAAAAGTAACCTGATACTTCTGGATGGGTTGGAGAAGGGGGGGGGCGTACTATACCTCGCCTCAGGCCGCAGAGAATTTAGACTCATCCCTTCTCATATCCTCTGTGCTTGAAGTTGTCTTTATTCATGAAGGGGGCGGCCGACACTCCCCCGCCACGCCCCTGTCAGGGGGACCTGTAGGAGAAGCCGGCAGCATCGCATGTATTGCGTAATCGGCTGCTGGCTCTCCGTGGCTCCTTGTTTACAAGGCCGCATCATGGAGAGCCGATTATGCAATATATGCGATGCTGCCGGCTTCTCCTACAGGTCCCCGCTGACAGGGGCGTGGCGGGGGAGTGTCGGCTGGCCCCTTCATAAATAAGGCCAACTTCAAGCACCGAGGATTTGGTAAGAGGTCGGATCGGTTACAACTTACTTCCCCAACATAACATTTTCAAAAATTGTCATTTATAGAAAGGGGCTAGAGAGAGGATTATGGGCTGGGGGTCTTTTTGGGGGTAACAGCTCCTCTTTGAAACTGAAAACTCTGTAAATTCCTGTTCCACGTGGTACTAATCCGGCGCTTCCAATCCTCCCTGTGCATGGAGCGCATGTTGTGAGATATCATTATAAGATGCGTAATAGCAATACTTACTGAAATCTCTTTGTATTATATTTGTCTTCCTGAGGCCACATGCACACTGCCGTGGCCCGCCGCACCGTAGCACGGCGGGCACATGGCAGCGCGGGGGGAGGAGGAGGGCGCCGCTCACCCCGCCCCTCTCCATAGCGACATATGGGCTACGGCACCGTAATACGGGGAAAGATCGGACATGTCCTATCTTTCCCCGGGCTACGGAGCGGTACGGTGCCTCACTGTACCGTTCCCGTACAGGGCCGTGAGCCCATAGAAGTGTATGGGGGACGTATTTCGGCCGTATATATGTCCCCCACACATGTGTGTGAATGTAGCCTAAGACGATTCTTTGTACGTTTTTTTTTTTAGATATTCAGTACGTGATCATTGGAGTCTGTTTAGGGGCAGTTTTTTCCGTTGCCTTTATTGCTATTAAACTGTACATGATAAAGAAGCACATGCTGGATAACAGCTACTCCGGTAAGATAATCCGATTATACATTGTTCGTACCAAATCCTAAAAGCTGTAAACAGATTGTATTTATATTCCTTACCTTCACAGAGTCGGAATCTTTTGCGCTCCGGATAAGGTAAGGATATGTCCCCGTGTATCATTCCTAGAAGATGATGGTTCTATGAATGTATCTTGTTAAGACACGTAAAGTAGAACAGAACCTTCTCTTTGCTTCCTAGTCTTCCCTTCTCATTCCTATTTAGAGAGCAGTGTGTTTGAAAAAGTACTAAATTCTTAGGCCCCTTCCACACTTGCGTTGCAGATCACGTCAGAGTTTGATCAGGGAGCGATCAGGGTTTGGTCAGTGAAAAACGCACATTTTTCATCAGAGTTCAATCAGTTTTCACTCAGAGTTTGTTCAGTGTCTCAGTTTTTCATGCGCATTTTCAATGCGTTTTTCACTGGTTGGCTATATACAGAGGGGCTGGCTATATACAGGGGCTGGCTATATACAGGGGCTGGCTATATACAGAGGGGCTGGCTATATACAGGGGGCTGGCTATATACAGGGGCTGGATATATACAGAGGGGCTGGCTATATACAGAGGGGCTGGCTATATACAGGGGCTGGCTATATACAGAGGGGCTGGCTATATACAGGGGGCTGGCTATATACAGGGGCTGGCTATATACAGAGGGGCTGGCTATATACAGGGGGCATATACAGGGGGCTGGCTATATACAGGGGCTGGCTATATACAGGGGGCATATACAGGGGGCTGGCTATATACAGGGGCTGGCTATATACAGAGGGGCTGGCTATATACAGGGGGCATATACAGGGGGCTGGCTATATACAGGGGCTGGCTATATACAGGGGGCTGGCTATATACAGATCGGCTGGCTATATACAGGGGCTGGCTATATACAGAGGGGCTGGCTATATACAGGGGGCATATACAGGGGGCTGGCTATATACAGAGGGGCTGGCTATATACAGGGGGCATATACAGGGGGCTGGCTATACACAGGGGCTGGCTATATACAGGGGGCTGGCTATATACAGAGGGGCTGGCTATATACAGGGGGGGGCGGCTGGATATATACAGATCGGCTGGCTATATAAAGGGGGCTGGCTCTCTACCGGAATCTCCGGGGACCTGAGCGGGAGGGGGGAATCGACACATGCAGGATATCGGGGGCAGATCTTAGTGACTCCCCGCACAGCAGCATTATACGACAATCACTTACATGCACCAGGAAGAAGAAGGTGAACTCCGGGACCTGAGCGGGGACGACACTGCAGGATACGGGGCAGGATCTTAGTGACTCCCTGCACAGCGCATTAACACGGACAATGCACTTACATGCACCAGGAAGAAGAAGGGAACTCCAGGGACCTGAGCGGGGAAGCGACACATCGGCATATCGGGCGCAGGATCTTATGACTCCCCGCACAGCGCATTATACACGGACAATGCACTTACATGCACCAGGAAGAAGGTGAACTCCAGACCTGAGCGGGAGTGACACATGCAGGATATCGGGGCACGATCTTAGTGACTCCCCGCACAGCGCATTATACACGGACAATGCACTACATGCACCAGAGAAGAAGGTGAACTCCGGGACCTGAGCGGGGAAGTCGGACACATGCGAGATCGGGTGCAGGATCTTAGTGACTCACAGCGACCTTATACACAGACAATGCCTTACATGCTCGTGGGACACGGAAAAAGTGAAGGTGGAATCGGGGCGGCGGGTGACCTGAGCACAAGGAAGACAAAACAGCGTGCTCGAGATCAATGATGGGGCACACAAATGCGGTGAATCACACAGTTGAGGGAGGAGAGGTACCCCGGCCACCAACACCCCACGCACTTTAACACGGACAATCGCACTACATGCACCCGAATAAAAGTGAACCCAGACCTGAGTGGGCAAGTGACATCATGCAGGATTATTCGACGCTCGGATCTATGACCTTTGCCTTCTTTAAATTTTGGCGCACGAAGTTACAGAGAATCGCGAACTTTTCTCTATAGCTTCGCTCTCAAGCGAGCCAACCTCTGGACCCCGGGCATCTGTCCACCAGAAGGGGGGCCGCTCTAGCGGCCCTGGTCCTCCTACATGCGCCACCCTCATTCTTTGACCAATCTCCTCATCCCATCTTTAAAGAATCAACCCAAGCGCACCATTACCCAATACCATTCCGAATGCACACAGAGGAAGAAGGTTAAACTCCGTGGACATGATTGGGGAAATCCACAATGCGATTCCGGCCGGGGGCCAAAGTAATCCTTGCCTTCGTTGACCCTACCGCCGCACTTATGCGTCATTTATGACTCTTGTGTCCGTTCGTTACCCCCCATCAGTGAACATTTCACGTACTGCATCAGGAATTAAGAAAGGTTGAACTCGGCCGGGGTATGGACGCTGGAGCGTGGAACGCGACACATTTGCCAGGCATAGATCCCTGCTGCACTATCCTTAGTTGCTGCCATCCCTTATTTCACTCCCACCATGCCGCATGATACACCGTACACATTGCACTTACATGCACCAGGTAAGTCAGACAGTGAAGGAGCTCTCCACCTGAGACCTCGCCTAGTGGGAAGTTGACAACAATGCCAGCATACGAATCGTGTGCGCTTCGCAGTAGTACTTAGTCTCTGACTAAGTCCCGTCTACAGGCACCAAATTTTTGACCGCGCATTTACCTACTCCTGTCCACGGGGACCACTTGTCACTTATACATGCCTCACCATGACTGAAGACAGTGTTTGTGGTATACTTCTGGGGACCTTTAGCGTTGCGGTCATAAGTACTACGAGTGTCCAATTCGATCTATTCATTTCCGCTCGTTTGGAAGTGCAGCCGCGCGCTCGTGGTATCTCTACTAGCTTGCTTAGTCCTCAGCCCATCTCGCCCCCCGCACAGGGCATGATATCATGGACCAACTTCCTCTTACCTACATGCAGGAAGAAGAAGGTGAACGCCAGGGACCTATCAGTGAACGACAGTACCTGCAGGATATCGGGGGCAGGCTCTTAGGCACTCCCCACACAAGCGCATTATACACGGACAATGCACTTACATGCACAGGAAAGAAAGAAGTGAACTCCAGGGACGCCCTAGTGGGGAAGTGACACATGCAGATATCGGCGAGTCCCTCTAGTGACTTCCCTGCACATGGCGCGAGAATCGCGCCCTAGAGCGGCAGCGGCCCCTTTATCGCCCACGTTGATGCTAGTAAGGTTCGCCCTGTTGATTTCCTGTCAGCGTTGTCGTCGATTACAGTCATTGCCCTACATGGGCGCCGCTGACCTGAGGAACTGCGGCCTCTTGAATCCTTGTATATCCTCGCTCGCGGACGACTTCCACTTTGGTATACGCAATGCGCGAGCTTTCAGTATAGCCGACGAGGAGTTGCCATAATGGTTGCCTCGAACCTGTCGTGAACATCATACCATCTGTCCCTACCGACCAGCCACTGGTGAGTAATCTCTTTTGTGCCAGATGGTTCCTCTCTCTCAGGTAAAGTAGATCACTCTGCCTCTGTTAGTTTTCCTTCGCCCCCTTCTGTGGTCTCCCCTGAATACGCTTCGGGCACATCGCAGCTGCCATTTGACCCTTCTTAAGTGTACAAGCCGGACTCTACAATGTCCCTTCTTGGCCCAGCGATGGCACCAGGAGAATGTCCACCTGAACGTAGGATTCGGACAGCTGCTTCTGGCGACCGCTTTGAGGCTGTTTGTGGAACAGGTTTGGGCACGCGATAATTCCACACGTAAGGTCATTATATCAGCGTCCCCGCCAAGCAGTTGCAAGACCGCGAATCTTACTTTGACTTCGATCACTCCCTGCACAGCGCATATGTTATCGCACAACAGCAGAGTGCACTTACCTGCACGCTATGAATGCCGAAAATGTGAACTCCAGGCCTGAGCGTGTGAAGGACACATGCAGGATATCGGGGTGCGCAGGATCTAGTGACTCCTACGCCTACAGTGCGCATTATCACGACAATGCACTTCCATTCACCAGGAAGAATAAGGTGTAAACTCCGGGGACCTGAGCGTGTGAATTTGACACCTCCGGATATCGGGCGCAGGACTCTTAGTGACCTCCCGCAGAGCATTATACACTGACATACGTACAAGCACCAGTAAAGAAGGTGAACATCTTCCAGGGAACCTGAGCGGATGAAGCGACCAGGCGAGGACTATAGGGCGCACGAATCATAGTGAATCTTGTCGGACCCCAAATCTCGTTGGGTAACACACGCATGGGAAACGCGACCGACTGGGTAATTAATCCTGTGTTTTCGACGATGGGTTCCTGTCTGATAAGTTTAATATGCGGATGTTAGGTGGAACAATCTGAGGTATTTCTGCCGTTTTGCGATGTTTTTTCGCATACGAAAATTCTCCGATACGACTACGCCTCAAACAAATTGAGCATTTTCCCCCTCTTTGGTTCCTCCATTCCTTGCAGCTGCCCTGTCGTATCCTGCCCGTCCTGTTTGTTTTTTTCCTTGTGTTCGCTGAATGTTAGTTTTCAAACTTTTTTTTATAAACTTGCGCTTATGCTGCCGCTAAAATCCACCTACTTTAAGCAGCTTAAAGAGCGGGGGGGCTGTCCAAGCCAGGAATTCTACCTGCACCTTGTTTTTGTGTGGATTGTGCTGAGTGTTGCGGGGGATGTGTAGGACAAGTCTGGAGACCTGTGCACATTGGGGCACATAAGAACAGCCCCTGACCTGCCGCAAACATTACCTAGACAACGAGCATGTCCCGGCCCCAGACAACGAGCACATCCCCCCCCTAACACTAGCCTGTCCCCCCTCCCACACCAAGAGCATTGCCTCCCGAAACAACCGCAGCATGTACCGGTCCCGCCTAGTACAACGAGGCCTATCCCCCTAACAACCAACCATCTCCCCCCATACAACAAGCATGTCCCCCTACCCCCCCTAGACAACAAGCACACCCCCCTGAACAACGAGCTGTGTCCCCCCCAGCCAACAAGTCATGTCCTCCCCCCTGACAACAAGCACATCTCCCCCCCTGACAACGCAACGACATGTCCCCCCCTACGACCACAAGCATGTCCTCCCCCCTAGGACACAAGCACAGCCCCCCCTAGACAACAAGCATTACCCTGGCCAATAGCTCCTATAACACGTGAGCATGTCCCCCCCTAAACCCGAGGCATTCCCCCCCTAGACACCGAGCATGTCCCCCCTAACAACGAGATGTCCCCACACTAGAACAACACATGTTTCCCCCCCTAGAAATGAGCATGTCCCCCCCCCGGACAACGAGCATGTCCTCGCCCCTATGACAACTATCTTGTCCCCTCCCCCCCCTTAGACAACAAGCCTGTCCCCCCCCCTAGACAACGAGCATGGCCAAGCCCCCTATACACAAGCATGTCTTCCCCCTAGACCAGGAGCATGCCCCCCCACTAGACACGACATGTCCCCCCTATACAACTTGGAGCCTGTCCGCCGTCTCTAGACACACGCACGGCCTTCCCCCCCTAGACAACGAGCATGTCCCCCCCTAGACAACGAGCATGTCCCCCCCTTTAACACCAAATCTCATGTCTGGAGTGCCGGCGCTAGAGCGGTAGAGAAGGGTGGGGAAGGACGCGTCAAACTGAGCGGCGCACCGGGACCGTGGAGGAACGGCGCATCCCAGCGAGGAGGTCGTGGAGGATACACGTGTCTGCGATCAAGGGCATGGTCGAGCGGAACGAGGGGGACTCAAAGAAGCCAGAGAGGCGAACAGCGACCAGTATCAGACCACAATCAAATGTCCCCCCTAGCACAGCATGTCCCCTCCCTAGACAACGGCATGTCCCCCTAGACCGATCAGTCCCTCCCTAGACAACGAGCATGTCCCCCCTAACAACGATCATGTCCCCCCCTAGATAACGCCTGTCCTCCCCCTAGACAAAAGCATGTCCGCCCCCCTAGAACAACAGCGATGTCCCCCCCCTAACCACGCGCATGTCCCCCCCTAGACCAACGAGACATGTCCCCGCCTAGACAACGAGCATGCCCCCCCCTAGCACGATCATGCCCCCCCTAGATAACGACCTGTCCTCCCCCCTAACAACACGCAGGTCTACCCCCTATACAACGTGCATGTCCCCCCCCCTAACCACGAGCCTGCCCCCTAGACAACGCAGCCACCTAGACAACGACATGTCCCCACACTAGAACCCCCCCCAAAAAAAAACCAAAGGGACATGTCTTCCCCCCCTAGACGATGAGCATCCCCCCCCCCCTATACACGGCATGTCCCTCCCCCTAACAACGAGCTTGTCCCCCCCCCTTATACAACAATCTGTCCCCCCCTAACAACTAGCATGTCCAACCCTAGACAACAGCATGTCCTTTCCCCCCCTAACAATGAGCAATCCCCCCCCTACAACGAGCATGTCCCCCCTAGACAACATCAGTTCCCCCCTAGACAACGAGCAGGCCCCCCTAGACAACGATCATGTCTCCCCCTAGACACGATCATTTCTTCCCCCTCCCCCCTATACAATGAGCATGTCCTACGCCCGAGAGCAACGAGCTGTCCCCCGCCCTTAACCACAAGCATGTAACCCCTAGACAACGACATGTCCTCCCTAGACCACGAAAACCAATGCCCCACCCTACAACGAGCATGTCCTCCCTAGACAACGAGCATGTCCCCCCTAGACAACGTCATGTCCCCCCCACCTAGATAACGAGCCTGCCTTCCCCCGAGACAACAGCTGTCTCCCCCCCTAGACACAAGCATGTCTCTCCCCCATAGACAACAGCTGTCCCCCCCCCCCTAACCAACGAGCATTCCCCCCCACTATACAACGGCATGTCCCCCCCCCTATACACGGCTGTCCCACCCAGACAATGAGCAGGCCCCCCCCAGAACAACGATCATGTCCCCCCTAGACAATGAGCATTCCTCCCCCTAGAAACGAGCTTGTCCCCCTGTTCCCCACCCCTTAGACCAACAAGCATGTTCCCCCCCCTCAGAACAACGAGTCATGCCATTCCCTAGACAACGAGCCATGGTCCCCTCCCCCTCCCCCCCCCCTAGACACGGCATGTCCCTCCCAAGACAAGGCATGTCCCCCCCCCATAGACAACGATCATGTCCCCCCCCTATACAACACAGTGCCCCCCCCTAGACAACGAGCCTGTCCTCCCCCTAGACAACAAGCTGTCCCCCCCGAGACACACCATGTTCCCTCCCTAGACAGCAATTCCCCTCCTAGACAACGAGCATGTCCCCCCCCCTAGACAACGAGCTGTCCGCCCCCCATAGACACGACTGTCCCCCCCTAGACAACAAGCGTGTCTCCCCCCCCCTAACAACGAGCATGTCCCCCCCTAGACAAGATCATGTCTCCCCCTAGACAACGAGCATGTCCCCCCCTAGACCGAGCATGTCCATCCCCCCCTAGACAACATGCATGTCCCTCCCCCTAACACGGCAGGTCCCCCCCCCCTAGACAACGAGCATGTCCCCCCTAGATGATCATGTCCTCCCCCTAGACACATGCATGTCCGCCAGCTAGACAACAACAAAAAAGGCAGGTCCCCCTAGACACGAGCATGTCCCCCCCTAGACAACAAGCGTGTCCCCCCTAGACACGAGCATGTCCCCCCTAGAACGAGCAGTCCTCCCCCCAGACCACGAGCTGTCCCCCCCTAACAACGAGCATGCCCCCCACTAGACAACGAGCATATCCCCCCCCTACACGACATGTCCCCCCCTAACATTGAGCAATGTCCTCCCCCCCCGAGACAACGAGCAATGTCCCCCCTAGACACAAGCTTTCCCCCCCTAGACAACAAGCCTTTCCCCTCCCGAGACAACGAGTCATTTCCCTTTTCCCCCCCTAACCCACGAGCATGTGCCCCCTAGACTTAGCATGTGCCCCCCCTTAGACCAATGAGCAGTCCCCCCCTAGACAAGAGCCTGTGTCCCCCCCTATACAATGAGCGCGGCTGTCCCCCCCTAGACAATGCCAGCAGTCCCCCCTAACATGAGCATGTCCCCCCCCTGACAATGAGCATTCTCCCCCCCTATACATGAGCATTCCCCCCCTAGACAATTCAGTCCCCCGCCCCCCCTAAGCCAACAAGCATTCCCTCCTAACAACGAGCAGTCCCCCCCCCCCTAGACAAACGAGCCTGTCCTCCCCCCGAAGTACAACGAGCATGTCCTCCCCTGAGACAACAAGAAGGGTCCTCCCCCTAGAACAACGACATGTCCTCCGCCCCCCCCCCCCCCCCCCCACCCCCCCCCCCCCCCCCCCCCCCCCCCCCACCCCCCCCCCCCCCCCCACCCCCCCCCCCCCCCCCCCCCCCCCCCCCCCCCCCCCCCCCCCCCCCCCCCCACCCCCCCCCCCCCCCCCCCCCCCCCACCCCCCCCCCCCCCACCCCCCCCCCCCCCCCCCCCCCCCCCCCCACCCACCCCCACCCCCCCCACCCCCCCCCCCCCCCCACCCCCCCCCCCCCCCCCCCCCCCCCCCCCCCCCACCCCCGCCCCCCCCCCCCCCCCCCCCCCCCCCCCCCCCCCCCCCCCCCCCCCCCAGGAGGAAAACCCCCCCCCCCGCCCCCCCCCCCCCCCCCCCCCCCCGGCCCCCCCCCCCCCCCCCCCTCCCCCTAGACAACGAGCATGCCCCCCCCCTAGACACTATCAGTCCCTCCCAAGACCAGGAGCCTTTCCCCCCCCTAGACATGAGCAGTCCGCCCCCCCCCTATACAACATGCATGTCCCCCCCTATACAACCGGCATGTCTTCCCCCTAGACAACGCGCATGTCCCCACCCCTAGACAACAGGCAGGTCCTCCCCCCCCTAGACAACAGCATGTCCTCCCCCCTAGACACTGAGCAATTTCCAACCCCTTAGAACAAAAGCATGTCCCCCCCCTAGACAACGATATTTCCCCCCCTAGACAACGAGCATTCCCCCCCCCTATACAACGACATTTCCCCCCCCCTAGAAACGAGCAGTCCTCCCCCCTATGACAATGAGCATGTCCCCCCCCTAGACATGAGCAATGTCCCCCCCCTAGACAACGAGCATTTCCCCCCCCCTAGACATCATCATGTCCCCCCCCTAGACGAGCATGTCCCCCCCAGACAACGCAGCGGCGCCCCCCCCCCCCGAGACAATGCGATGTTGTGCCTTCCTGTCCCCAGTCCTCCCTGCACACTGTCCATAGGGACGGAGCTCCTCACTCCGTTAGCTAACCATGGAGCACGTAGGACAGCAGAACCATGTTAGGAAGCGGGAGATACTTTCAGTGCACGCTGTCATAGCGCGCATACCCACCACGCCCCCCATCCCAAAACTTCCCTAACGCTCGGTAGAGTAATCGCAATCTACGCAATATCATGGTGGGTGAGTCGAGAGCATGGTGCCCGATCACCCACATCAAACCAGCCCCCCCCCTCCAATAGGCAGCCAAATATGGAAAAAAAATCCCCCCCCCCCTTCGGTAGTCGCATGGACCCACATACACCCCCTCCTCTGTGGTGTCGGTTTTCCGTCATTGCCTGACATTAGATTGCGTTTTTTCCTGCAAAAAAAAAACATCCTTGCAAAAACATGGTTGTGCAAAAATTTTTAACGTATTTTAAAACTGGTGTCCTAACGACGGCAGTCTTAATGATTTCTCCCTAATATTCCAAAAGTACACACAACTTTATGGGGGTCATTACTAAGGGCCCGATTCGCGTTTTCCCCGACGTGTTACCGAATATTTTCCTTCCCGATTTTGCGCCGCTTTACCTGATATGCCCCGGGATTTTTGGCGCAGCTCGGATTGGGCGCCACTCGGGGCGCATGCACGCGACAGAAATTGGGGTCGTTGGCCGAACGAAAACCTGACTATTCGGAAAAACCGCCGCATTTTTTAAAAAAACGTTGCGCTTGGGAACCGCGCTACCTTCACCGAGGATAGGATGGTGCATTCGGCGAGATCATTTCGGCGGTTCAGAGCAGCAGCGCACCTGGTGGACGGCGGAGGAACTACTCTTAGGAATCCTGAGGACCGAATCCAGCAGAGAACGTCACGCTGGAATCGCGAATGGCAGGTAGTAATCTGCCCATTGTGTTCCTGTATTTGATATTGGAGACGGTCCCCAACTTTTTTGCCCCCTACCGCAGCTGTCCTAGCAGTTAAGACATGTCAATCACAAACAAGGAGGTGGGGCAGGGTTTTTCACTGGCATCCTGGCTAAAACAGTGGGGTATCTTGAATAAAAAATCAATAAGAATAAGAGAGTTGTTCTGCCTATCATAAAACATGGCGCATTAAACCTACAGACCCTCACTGGCAGGTTATTTGGGGAGGACAGGGGGAGGGGCAGGAGACGAGAGCACTGCAGTGTGGCATACAGGGGAAGCTAGTCATGAGAGATCTGTCCTGTCTTACTATAAAAATCCAGAATTATTTATGGTTTGTATCCCATGCAACCTAAAAACAATTTCACACACCAGGACGGATACATACAAGTTGGGATATATTCTGTGAACTGATCGCTCCGCGATTCTTTCTGTGTTGTGTTGTTGGTCTTGTTTTGGTGTTGCCAGTGCCTTAGTGAGAGGATCATCCTTGAGGTGGTCCCCTGCTGCCACCTTGTTGGGGCATGTGAGGCAATAGGTAGGTGACCTTTTGGCTCACTGTCCTATCTCTATCCTGCGCCCCATTAACCCCTTCCTAAACTTACTTTAAAAATGTTACTCGTGTTTTGCCTGTTTTAGCTCCTATCACTCTCTGAGCAGACACTTCATTATAGAGGAGGAGCGAACATACTGAGCATTAGGCGACTCGAACTGCTCGTTGCTCGGGGACGATACTACTTCGCCCGCTCGGAGAAAATGGTCCTCTCGGCCGCCTCCTTTGTTATTTTTTGGCGTGACCAGAAACAAGCCAATCACAAGCCACGAGTACTCTGCAACTCCACCAGCTGACGTGTACCCTTACACGTCTGTAAGCAGTTGTTGGCTGCCAATCATGTGACCCTGGGAGAGACTAGCCGCTGGCCGCGGCTGCTGGATCATTCCTTTTTCTGGATGCCGCTAGTGATAGATCTTGCGCTTTTTCAGGTACAAAAGCGTTAGGGTTTTCTATATATTAGCTTACTGTAGGCCATGAGTGATTCTACAAGAACCCACAGACAGCCCTTCTAGGGCTAACATAACGGTATACTATTTTTTTTTTTGTTTGCTTGGGGCTGGGGCTGGCTGGTACTAGTATGCAGCTAGTACCATATTTTGAGGAATTCGGCAAGGGAGACTTGGCTACCGTTTTTTTAGCTCTAGTGACATAGCGTGACCCACCCCTACTCACCCCTGCAAACACCCAAGTGGGAAAAGGTATTAGGGGTGTTGATTAGAATTAGGCAGAGTCTGCTGAGTTAATGGTTTTAAATTTACCTTATTTCATTTTATAGCTCAAACTCCTCAGGCACATCACAATCCCAGTTTGTGCTTGTCAGTGTGGTAGAAACTAGCCAGAAAGCAATAGGAAAGAAGCCATCGTTTTTTTAACAAAATAAAAAATAAACACAAAAAAAAAAAAAAAAATTTAAAGTTTTACACTTAAGTGGAACTGTGTAAGCCCAAGGGCGAGGGGTAGAGGACCGAGGCGTTGGACGGGGCCGTCCCACTACTGCGGGGTAGAGTGCCGTGGTCCTGGGCGGGTGAGACAAACAAAACCACCGCCTTGGATGCGGGAGCAAGGGGAACGCCGGGCAGACTAACCACACCCTACTCTCTCCCTAGTTCAATCATGTCTCACGTTACTGGGGACTCGTGGTAGAAGAGCACTGGTTGATGCCAGAACAGTGCGAAGAGGTCTGGATGTCGTTGGATTGCGGACACTTCTTCTCTAAATTCTATCGCCATTTGTCCCCAGTCAGCTTTTCCAAACCCACGCAGTCCACCCCAGGTTCAACCGAAACATCATCCCTCACTCCTTCTCACTCCTCCAGCTCCCTTCTCCAACCCCCCCCTCAAATGCCCTTCCTTCTCTCGCCTTCCCCCCCTTCTTTCTAGACCTTCCCCCCAGTCTTGCCTCCCGCCCAGTTCGTTAATTCCCCCAGCCCACCCCAAAATTTGGTCATTTGGAAAGAACCGGCATACTCTTAGGAACTGTTTTCTGGACCCCTTCCAGAGTCACAAACCACTTGTCCGGGTTTGCTGCTTAGCAAATTTTTCTTCCGATGCCCAGCAGTTTTTCCCTTTTCCTCCCAACCATGCCCCTTTTCCACCAGGTCCATTCTTTGTTTATCGATTACCTTCGTGACGTAGTTGCCATCCGTTGGTGTCCCGCGTTTTCGGCCTCTGAGGCTCCCACCCCCCACCACCCCCCCACCCCGCCCCCCCACCACACCGCTCCCGCACCCCTTTATTTGCTTCCCCCTTTTGCCTTTTTGTCCTTTGGCCCGTCTTTCCTTTTTTCTCCCTCCCTCCTTCGTTCTCTGCTTGCCCCTGCTTCTTTTCCCCGCTGCCCCCCTCTTCATACCCTATCGCGCTCCCCTCAAGAACCCAAAACCAAGCTGGTTTTATAGGATTAGGAGAGGCATAGGCCCCGTGTGAACACAGTGCTTCTGAATGCCGTCGAACAGTCCTTAAAGCAAACAAAACAGGTTGGAAGAGCCGATATTGTTGGGCCAAGAGACTTAGAGTCAGGGCCAGAGCTTGTGCAAATCAGCGCCAAATTTTGTCACGTAGTCAAGCTCCCGTGGGCGAGGGCGAGATTTCATTGCAGCAGTCTGGAGGTTCTTTCAGAACACCGGATTACCGACGGACTGTTGGTGTGGCAAACCCTTCTGCCAAACCAGGTCAGCAGGGTTCCACCACTACTAGCTTAACTAACCACCAGTATGCGCGAGGTTCATATAATGTCAACACAAAACACCCCACTCAATGGCAGACCAATCCCGTTCAACCTCCGGCCGGGCACACCACTGCTCCTTCCCCTGTTTCATCTTCTGCTAGTCAGCCCCCTGCCCAGGGACCACGGGCCACCCCAATACCCTCCCCTCCCGTAGCTAAACCCAACCCATCTTCGCCTTACCCGATCCTCCACACACAGCATCCACCATCTTTCAGCTCTCCAACTCCAGACCCCAGACGCTGAGCTCAAAAAAGGAATTATAGTGGCAACCCACCCCACACGGCCAAGCCCTCAACGTCCACGAGGTCTCCAAGTTGCTAGCCTGGAGATGCCTGCCCTATAAGGCGGTAAGACCAGAGCCTTTCGAAGCCTCATGGCGGCGGCCGCCCCCCGGTATTCGGTCGCCCAGCCGCCCCTTTACTTTTCCCGATGTGCGTCCCCGCTCTGCACAAGCACGGTCAGACACACATCATCCGTGCCCTGACCAACGAGACGAACGCCGTTTCTCTGTCTTTCTGACAAGGTCCCCCGGACCACCGGCCGTGGACGAGTGCTGCCGGGCAGGGCCACTATATATCGCTGATGGCACATTGGGTTAACTTGTGGTGGGGGCTTGGACGCCGAGTCTGACTCCCGGGGGCTGGTCATATACTGCCGACGTCCGAGATTGCGGGGCCTACCTCGTCCAGGGGTTTCAGGCCTACTAATGGATGCCCGCCTCCTCCTCCAACCCCTCCTCCACCTCCTCCTCTCCCTCCTCCGAACTAACTAAACCATCCTTGGGCACGCGCCATCATCGTAGCCTCTGGCAACATCAGCAGTGCCCTCGCGAAGCGACAACGCCGGCGGTGCTCAAACTCTGCGCCTAGTCGATAAAAGCCCACCACCAAGACTATTACAGGCATCACGGCGCAGCTTATCGTGGCTGGCAACCGGCTGAACCTGAAGCCAGGCATGTGTTGTGTGTGGACAACGCGGCCTAACCTGGTGGCGGCTCTGCAACTCGGCAGACTGACACATGTGCCAATGTGCCTGGCCCAGTGTTAAATCTGATAGTTCAACAGCCGTTTCCTTCCTTCCTCCTCAAGACTACCACCACCCCAATCTTCTGATTGGCTCACAAAGGTGCTCCGCATCTGTGCGCATTTCAGGAGTCCAGCACAGATGCTGCCCACTCTCAATGGCAGCGCAGCGCCGCTCCAACGGCCCGCTCACCGACTGTTGTGCGACGTGCCCACGAGGGTGGAATTCAACCATTAAACCATGTTATCCAGAGTTTAACCAGCAGCGCAAGCGATTGTAGACTGCCAATGTCACTTCCCCAGAACTGGTATCAGGTCAGTCAAACTTCCTCAATCTACATGCGGAGTGGAACGTGGATGTCGGATAATCTGTCAGGTTGCTGAGTACTTTGAGTAGTCAACCCAGATGTGTCAATGGCGATGCCGCCATCATCCAGCCCTCCACCATCTCCCGCTGGGGGTCCATCCCTCTGCTTGCTGTTTAAACTCTCTGATCAGCAGAAGTCGGAAGCTTGCGCTCGTCACACCAAGGACGGGGAGCAGAGATTCCCTTGTTGTAGCCCACAGCACCCCCTAGGTCTGTTTTCTTCAGCGCCTATCGGAGGAGGTGTAGGAGGATGAGGGAGGAAGAGGAGGAGAATGTTGGCGAAAACAGACGAGGGGGAACCATTGTTTCGTCCTTCACACTGTTCAGCGTGTATGGGCAAAGAAAAGGAGTTGGAGATTTGGAGGAGGAGGAAATGGACAGTCAAGGCCATGAGGGTATGAATTCTTCTTGCGTCGTTGGTATGTACTCTGACTTGGCGCATATTTCAAGATTTCATGATGCTGCCTATCATCGTGACCCTCGCGTTCCAAACATTTCTGCTCCGTCGCAGCCCGATTACATACTGTGGGTTGTTTTCACCTTCCTTGACGCACGGTAACAAGCAAATCGTTCCACCTCTCATCCCTGCAGATTAAAGAGTGTGCGAAATGCAGAATACCACCATCATGCCCTGGTGCACCACAAAGCCCTGAAACAGTATTTTTTGACCATGTCTACATGCCTAAATGCACTGAGTTGCCGCCATGTGATTGGCTGATTAGAAATTAAGTGTTAACGAGCAGTTGGACAGGTGTACCTAATAAAGTGGCCGGTGAGTGTATATACTGAGGGCATGTGCTGGGCTACATATATACTGGGGACTTGTGCTGGGCTACATACATATTGGGGGTAGTGTATGCATTTTTGTACCTGAAAGAGCATAACATCACCTGTAAGTTGCTTGATGTCGCTTCTAGCTGTATCTCATCAGTACTGTAGTCACTTATTATCCTTCTATGGACATTGATGTTTCTGTTCATTATAATAAAATGTGCTCGGCAAGGTGTGAGGTGGTCAAAAAGTTTGACTGTATGGAGACCTACAATTCCTATTAGCATCTCCTCTAGGACAATATTGTCCTCATTAGCACCTTAAGTCCCCTACTCCTCCTGCTACCATGTACCTGTTATATTGGAGATCTCTCCCTCTGAACATGGTGCACAGTCATAGCAGCAGATGTGAATGGTTTCTCCAGGCTTTTTCCGGCTTCCAGGTAAACACGGATCTGAGCAGCGGGAGACTGGGATCTGAGGGGAAAGACAAGAACCTTTACTGGAAAAACGAGTGATGAGGACACCTGGGAGGATGGACTTCAGAAGGTGGAATGTCCAGTCATATGAAGTTTCCTGCAAACCTCAAAATGAGAAGGAGATCAAACCTTAAGAAGAACGGATAATGGGAGGACATGAGGAGTCACAACCTGTATGGACCTGGTGCAGGGAGACTGTGGACGTCTTGTCGTGGTTATTGAGGTCTTGCTCACCCCATGTGATGGAGCGACTGCTCGGACATACATCCTCCATTTATTCTCAATTGCTACTTGTTCTTTGCAGGAAATACTTTCTCATCTTAGTATAAAAGAAATTCTAGAAAGGACATTTCAGACCCTACATCAGGGGCTGGTAATTGTCGTAGATGCCCCTTTTTCCGCCTTTTTTTTCAGGTATTTTTGCTCTCCTCATTGGGAAATCCATAACTTACACAGTTGTATGAGGAATTGTTTGCTGTGTAACAAATTGTACTTTCTAGTTCCAGTAATATCCACAATTCCACCATTTGCCTTTAGGTTTTGAATTTAAGACTTTTACTGTCTGCTTCATATCATCCCTCCGCTTTATTGTTTGGGTTCCTACAATCATGGAGGTAGCATGAGCGGCGATGATCTGAACCAATATGGCAGCATCCTTACCATGACGTATAATCTATAATAACGCACATAATCTTAGCGAATCGCAGCACAGGACATTATACAAGGACAATGCACTTACATGCACCAGGAAGAAGAAGGTGAACTCCGGGGACCTGAGCGGGGAAGCGACACATGCAGGATATCGGGTGCAGGATCTTAGTGACTCCCCGCACAGCGCATTATACACGGACAATGCACTTACATGCACCGAGAAGAAGAAGGTGAACTCCGGGGACCTGAGCGGGGAAGCGACAAATACAGGATATCAGGTGTACGATCTTAGTGACTCCCCGCACAGCACATTATACACGGACAATGCACTTACATACACCGGGAAGAAGAAGGTGAACTCCTGGGACCTGAGTGGGGAGCGACACATGCAGGATATCGGGCGCAGGATCTTAGTGACTCCCGCACAGCGCATTATACACGGACAATGCACTTACATGCACCAGGAAGAAGGTGAACTCCTGGGACCTGAGTGGGGAGCGACACATGCAGGATATCGGGGCACGATCTTAGTGACTCACCGCACAGCGCATTATACACGGACAATGCACTTACATGCACCAGGAAGAAGAAGGTGAACTCCGGGGACCTGAGCGGGAAAGCGACACATGCAGGATATTGGGCGCAGGATCTTAGTGACTCCTCGCACAGCGCATTATACACGGACAATGCACTTACATGCACCAGGAAGAAGAAGGTGAACTCTGGGGACCTGAGCGGGGAAGCGACACATGCAGAATATCGGGCGCAGGATCTTAGTGACTCCCCGCACAGCGCATTATACACGGACAATGCACTTATACACACCAGGAAGAAGAAGGTGAACTCCAGGGACCTGAGCGGGGAAGCGACACATGCAGGATATCGGGGTACGATCTTAGTGATTCCCCGCACAGCGCATTATACACGGACAATGCACTTACATGTACCAGGAAGTAGAAGGTGAACTCCGGGGACCTGAGTGGGGAAGCAACACATGCAGGATATCGGGTGCAGGATCTTAGTGACTCCCTGCACAGCGCACTATACACGGACAATGCACTTACATGCACCAGGAAGTAGAAGGTGAACTCTGGGGACCTGAGCGGGGAAGCGACACATGCAGGATATCGGGGTACGATCTTAGTGACTCCCCGCACAGCACATTATACACGGACAATGCACTTACATGCACCAGGAAGAAGAAGGTGAACTCCGGGGACCTGAGTGGGGAAGCGACACATGCAGGATATCGGGTGCAGGTACTTAGTGACTCCCCACACAGGGCATTATACACGGACAATGCACTTACATGCACCAGGAAGAAGAAGGTGAACTCCGGGGACCTGAGCGGGGAAGCGACACATGCAGAATATCGGGCGCAGGATCTTAGTGACTCTCCGCACAGCGCATTATACACGGACAATGCACTTACATGCACCAGGAAGAAGAATGTGAACTCCAGGGACCTGAGCGGGGAGGCGACACATGCAGGATATCGGGCACAGGATCTTAGTGACTCCCCGCACAGCGCATTATACATGGACAATGCACTTACATGCACCAGGAAGAAGAAGGTGAACTCCGGGGACCTGAGTGGGGAAGTGACACATGCAGGATATCGGGCGCAGGATCTTAGTGACTCCCCGCACAGCGCATTATACACGGACAATGCACTTACATGCACCAGGAATACTGGTCAGTGCTAGGTCTCAGGTGTGTTACCTCTCCCATTCCTCACACTGGTCAGTGCTAGGTTTCAGGTGTGTTACATCTCCCATTCCTCACACTGGTCAGTGCTAGGTCTCAGATGAGTTACTTCTCCCATTCCTCACACTGGGCAGTGCTAGGTCTCAGGTGTGTTACATCTCCCATTCCTCACACTGGTAAAGAGGGGAAAAAAGGAAGAAGGGGGGAAGTGGGAAGAAGAAAAAGGGGGGGGGGGGGGGGGGAAAAGAAGGGGAATTTTCACACTTTTCCCTAGGAGCCCCCCATTCGTCTATCCTTGCTGCCCGCCATAGCTTTTCTTCCGTTTCGACCTTGAGATCACCCGAGAAGGGGAGCCACCCCATTGAGTGCAGGTCAATGCTGCACGTATGAGACAAAATTTATAATATTTAAATAGACGAGCACCATAATCCAAGGTCTCGACCAGCAGGAAACAGACTGAAATTAACCGTAAACAGGTAATACATTCTAAACAACGGGTAACCCACGACCATCCGCGTCTCCCCCGACTACAGACTGCGTTAAAGGCTAAGTTTCCTGACTGCTGATCTCTGGAACGGTTTGACCAGATGACAGGTACCAACTCCACAGTAACAAAGATGACGTCTCAGTCTGATGTGCTTCGCTTCAGGAGAGATGCTAGTCCAGTCCATGTTCCAATTCTGGACTAACCTGGAGCCAGACGGGCCGCTGCTGACAGTCAGAGGCCCCCCGAGTGATCGCTCTCGATCTTAGGCGACGATCAACTCGATGACCAGAGTCATAGCATCATCTAATGTCTGAGCGTCGGCATAAGCTAAGACTAAGTCTTGTATGGTCTGACAGTCCGTGATTAATTGGTCTTTTAGGGCGCAGTCATTCATTGCTAGTCAGTCACATACTGTCTGAACTGGGCACAATAACTTATCTGCTCTTTTGTTTTCCCTGACACAGAGATCTGAGGTGGGAACTGCAAGTGCTCGGCGGTCAGGTTCGTCATAATCTGGCCTAAAGGGCAAAAAAAAAAAGCGTCAAGAAGAGCGGGATGGAAGTCAGGTGGAGGAAGAAAGCCCAATTTTGCGTGATCCCCACGCAACGGAAATAACCACGCCCCTCTTATTGAATCCTGTGCCCGATGAACGAGGACGTAAGAAAAATAAAGTTTACAGCCCTCCCGAAATGAAAAAATTTCTTACGGTTCACCAAAAAACACGTCAGGGAGAGAACCTTGGTTCAGTTGTGGGTGCAGTGAATGCCTGCGTTGATGTCTGCCGTGAACCTGCATAGATTCCTGAATTTGGAGACGGAGGCTAGATCCTGAACAAGCTGAGTTAGGGTCTGGACCTGACGACCACAGCTGACAAAGGCTCCATGGAGGAGAATGTATGGCAGGTCGGATACAGGATGCACCTATGTTGGGCCAGTGTTTCTGTTAGGATTGGTACACAAAAGACAGGGGATCAGTGTGCCCTGAGCTTGCCCCAACCTCTGTCCCTTCCTATAGCCCCCCCACGCTAAACCGTGGGCGACTACTTGAGACTCGAGATACGCTGGATACTTGAGGGAAGGGAAACACAACAGACTGACAAACATAAAACACAAAGATCGTAAACAAGCCGGAGTCAACAACGAAAGGGTACGGTCAATAGCAAAATCAGTAGGCAAAGAGTCAGTCAAAAACTAGCCGAGTTCACAACGACTACAGATACAGATACTGAGCAATACAACCTAGTATAAGCGAGTGGAGAAAGGGATTTCAAACACTGGCACAGGTTTACTAGTGACAGCTGCAATTATTGCAGCCAGAACTCCACCTCCAGAACCTGATAGGAGCTGACAGCATCTGGGAATTAACCCCTCATGGTGCAGAACAACCAGGCACCAAGCAAGGTTCAAGTCCCAGCCACTCCTAGACAAGCGAGATCTTAGGCAGCTGCCGCTGCCAGACGAGAGTGGAGTTTGCGCGGATACGCGCCGTGTTCGGAGCGCTTGCTGTTATACACCAAGAACGCAAATCCCAGCATCTCCTAGCGACCTGACATCAGGTTGTTTCTCTCCTTCCTCACATTGGTCGGCTAGTCTCAGGTGTGTTCCTCATCCCATTCCCACTGTCAGTGCTAGGTCCTCAGGTGTGTTACCACACTATCCCATTCCTCACACTGGTCCAGTGCTAGGTCTCAGTGTGTTCCATCACCATTCCTCACAGGTCAGTGCTAGGTCTCTAGGGGTGTTCACCTCTCCCATTCTCACACTGGTCAGTGCTAGGTCTCAAGTGTGTTCATCTCCCATTCCCACACTGGTCAGTGCTAGGTCTCAGGTGTGTTACCTCTCCCATTCTTCACACTGGTCGTGCTAGGTCTCAGTTGTTACATCTCCCATTCCTCACCATGGTCAGTGACTAGGTCTCAGGTGTGTTACCTCTCCATTCCTCCTCACATGTTCAGTGCTAGTCTCAGGTGTTGTCATCTCCCATTCCTCACACTGGTCACTGCTAGGTTTCAGGTGTGTTACATCTCCCATTCCTCACACTGTCAGTGCTAGTCTCAGGTGTGTTACCTACTCCCCATTCCATACTGGTCAGTGCTAGGTCTCAGGTGTGTTACATCCTCCATTCTCACACTGGTCATGCTAGTCTCGGGTGTTACATCTCCCATTCCTCACATGGTCAGGCTAGGTCTCAGGGTGTGTTACATCTCCCATTCCTCACACTGGTCATGCTAGGTCTCAGTGTGTTACCCTCTCCATTCCTCACACTGGTCAGTGCAGGTCTCAGGTGTGTTACATCTCCCATTCCTCACCTGGTCGTGCTAGGTCTCAGGTGTGTTACTCTCTCCCTTCCCACACTGGTCAGTGCTAGGTCTCAGGTGTGTTTACCATCTCCCATTCCTCACACTTGGTCAGTGCTAGGTCTCAGTGTGTTACCTCTCCCATTCCTCACACTGGTCAGTGCTAGGTCTCAGGTGTGTTACCTCTCCCATTCCTCACACTGGTCAGTGCTAGGTCTCAGGTGTGTTACATCTCCCATTCCCATTGGTCAGTGCTAGGTCTCAGGTGTGTTTATCTCCCCATTCCTCACATTGGTCCATGTCTAGGTCTCAGGTTGTTACTCTCCCATTCCTTACACTGGTCAGTGCTAGGTCTCAGGTGTGTTACAATCTCCATTCCTCACACTGGTCAGTGCTAGGTCTCAGGTGTTACATCTCCCATTCCTCACACTGGTCACTGCCAGGTCTCAGGTGTGTTACTCTCCCATTCCTCACTTGGTCATGCTAGGTCCTCAGGTGTGTTACATCTCCCATTCCTCACCATGGTCAGTGCTAGGTCTCAGGGTGTTACTCTCCCTCCATTCTCACACTGGTCAGTGCTAGGTCTCATGTGTTACATCTCCCATTCCTCACACTGTCAGTGCTAGGGCTCATTGTGTTACCACTCTCCCATTCCTCACACTGTCACTGCTAGGTTTTCAGGTGTGTTACATCTCCCATTCCCACACTGTCGTGCTAGGTCTCAGGTGGTGTTCTCTCCATTCCTCATACTGGTCATGTGCTAGGTCTCAGGTGTGTTACGTCCTCCCATTCTCCACACTGGTCATTGCTAGGCTCAGGTGTGTTACTCTCTCCCATCCTCAAACTGGTCAGTGCTGAGGTCTCAGGTGTGTTACATCTCCCATTCCTCATATCTGGTCAGTGCTAGGTCTCAGGTGTGTTAACCTCTCCCATTCCTCACACTGGTCAGTGCTAGGTCTCAGGTGTGTTACCTCTACTCTCCCATTCCTCACACTGTCACGTGCTGGGTCCTCAGGTGTGTTACCACTCTCCCTCCTCACACTGGTCAGTGCTAGTCTCAGGTGTGTTACTCTCCCATTCCTCACATGGTCGTGCTAGTCTCAGTGTGGTCCTCTCTTCCCATTCTTCACACTGGTCAGTGCTAGGTCTCAAGTGTGTTACATCTCCCATTCCTCACACTGGTCAGTGCTAGGTCTCAGGTGTGTTACCTCTCCGATTCCTCACATTGGTCAGTGCTAGGTCTCAGGGTGTACATCTCCCTTCCTCACACTGGTCAGTGCTAGGTCTCAAGGTGTGTTTACCTCCCATTCCTCACATTGGTAGTGCAGGTCTCAGGGTGTGTACCATCCCTCCCATTCTACACTGGTCAGTGCTAGTCTCAAGTGTGTTACATCTCCCATTCCTCACACTGGTCAGTGCTAGGTCTCAGGTGTGTTACCTCTCCCATTCCTCAACTGTCATGCAGTCTCAGGTGTTACCATCTCCTTCCTCACACTGGTCGTGCTGGTCTCAGTGTGTTACATCCTCCCATTCCCTCACACCTTAGGTCAGTGCTAGGTCTCAGGTGTGTTCCCTCCCTTCCCTCACACTGGTCAGTGTCAGGGTCTCAGGTGTGTTACTCTCCCATTCCTCACACTGGTCAGTGCTAGGTCTCCGGTTTGTTACATCTCCCATTCCCACCTGGTCAGTGCTAGGTCTCATGTGTGGTTACACTCCCATTCCTCACACTGGTCAGTGCTAAGGGTTTCAGGTGTGTTACATCTCCCATTCCTCACACTGGTCAGTGCTAGGTCTCAGTGTGTTACATCTCCCATTCCATGGTCAGTGCTTGTCCTCAGTGTGTACATCTCCCATTCCTCACACTGGTTGCCTGCCAGGTCTCAGATGTGTTACATCTCCCATTTCTCACACTGGTCAGTGGCTAGGTCTCAGGTGTGTTACATCTCCCATTCCTCACTGGGTCTAGGTCTCAGTGTGTTTACATCTCCCATTCCTCCACACTGGTCGTGCTAGGTCTCAGGTGTGTTCATCTCCCATTCTCATACGGTCAGTGCTAGGTCTCAGGGTGTTACATCTCCCATTCCTCATATTGGTCAGTGCTAGTCTCAGGTGTGTTACATCTCCCATTCCTCACACTGGTCATGCCAGGTCTCAGATGTGTTACATCTCCATTCTCACACTGGTCGTGATAGTTCTCAGTGTGTTACATCTCCATTCCTCACACTGGTCCGGGTCAGTGCTGGTCTCAGTGTGTTACACATCTCCCATTCCTCACACTGGTCAGTGCTAGGTCTCAGGGTGTTACATCTCCCATTCCTCACACTGGTCAGTGCTAGTCCTCAGGTGTGTTCATCTCCCATTCCCAACTGGTCAGTGCTAGGTCTAGATGTGTTACATCTCCCATTCCTCACACTGGTCAGTGCTAGGTCTCAGGTGTGTTACATCTCCCATTCCTCATATTGGTCATGGCTAGGTCTCAGGTGTGTTACATCTCCCTTCCTCACACTGGTCACTGCCAGGTCTCAGATGTGTTACATCTCCCATCCTCACACTGGTCAGTGCTAGTCTCATGTGTGTTACATCTCCCATTCCCACACTGTCAGTGCTAGGTCTCAGGTGTGTACATCTCCCATCCTCACACTGGTCAGTGCATAGGTCTCAGGTGTGTTACATCTCCCATTCCTCATACTGGTCAGTGCAGGTCTCAGGTGTGTTACATCCCCATTCCTCATATTGGTCAGTGCTAGGTCTCAGGTGTGTTACATCCCATTCCTCACTGTCACTGCAGGTCTCAGGTGTTCATCTCCATTCCTCACATGGTCAGTGCTCTATGTCTCAGTGTGTTACTTCTCCCATTCCTCACACTGGTCGTGCGTAGGTCTCAGGTGTTCCCATCTCACCTCCTCACACTGGTCAGGCTAGGCTCAGGTGTGTTACCTCTTCCCATTCCTCAACATGGTCAGTGCTAGGTCTCAGGTGTGTTACCTCTCCATTCCTCACATGGTCACTGCCAGGTCTAGGGTTGTGTTACTCTCCCATTCCTCACAGTGGTCAGTGCTAGGTCTCAGGTGTGTTACATCTCCACTCTCACACTGTTCAGTGCTAGGTCTCCAGGTGTTTTACATCTCCCCATTCCTCACATGGTCAGGGCTAGGTCTCAGGTGTGTTACCTCTACCATTCTCACACTGGTCGTGCTAGGTCTCGGTGTGTTACATCTCCCATTCCTCACAACTGGTCAGTGCTAGGTCTCAGGTGTGTTACTCTCCCATTCCTCATATTGGTCACGTGCTAGGTCTCAGGTGTGTTACATCTCCCATTCCTCACACTGGTCACGCCAGGTCTCCAGGTGGTTACATCTCCCATTCCTCACAATGGTCAGTGCTAGGTCTCAGGTGGGTGACATCTCCCATTCCTCACAAGGTCAAGTGCTAGGTCTCATGGGTGTTACATCTCCCATTCTTCACATGGTCAGTGTAGTTCTCAGGTGTGTTACTCTCCCATTCCTCACACTGGTCAGTGTCTAGGTCTCAGGTGTGTTACATCTCCGCATTCCTCACACTGGTCACTGCCAGGGTCTCAGATGTGTTACATCTCCATTCCTCACCTGGCATGTCTAGTCTCACGTGTGTGTTACATCTCCCATTCCTCACACGTCAGTGCTAGGTCTCAGGTGTGTTACATCTCCCATTCCTCACACTGGTCAGTGCAGGTCTCAGGTGTGTTACATCTCCATTCCTCACACTGTTCAGTGCTAGGTCTCAGGTGTGTTACATCTCCCATTCCTCACACTTCAGTGCTAGGTCTCAGGTGTTGTTACATCTCCATTCCTCACACTGGTCAGTGCTAGGTCTCGGGGGTGTTACACTCTCCCCATTCCTCACCTTGTTCAGTGCTAGGTCTCAGGTGTGTTACATCTCCCATTCCTCCCCTTGTCAGTGCTAGGTCTCAGTGTGTTACCTCCCATTCCTCACACTGGCAGTGCTAGGTCTCAGGTGTGTTTACCTCTCCACATTCCTCACATGGTCAGCTGCTAAGGTCTCAGGTGTGTTTACATCTCCCATTCCTCACACTGGTCAGTGCTAGGTCTCAGGTTAGGGTTGACTAAGGGTCACACGCTTCACTATCGTTGAAGTTTGCACCATTTTGCATCCTGCAAACGGATTTTGGCGCAGGTGCGCTGCTTTAATGCGATGCAAATTGGGGGGGCGGCCGTCAGATAATCCGACTGATTTGGATGGAGTGCAGGATTTAACTTTAAACTTGTGTCGAAAGCCCCAGCACTTACATGCACCAGGAAGAAGAAGGTGAAATCCGGGGACCTGAGCGGGGAAGCGACACATGCAGGATATCGGTGTAGGATCTTAGTGACTCCCCGCAGCGCATTATACACGGACAATGCACTTACATGCACCAGAAGAAAGGTGAAATCCGGGGACCTGACGGGGAAGCGACACTGCAGGATATCGGGTGTAGGATCTTAGTGACTCCCGCACAGCGCATTATACACGGACATGCACTTACATACACCTGGGAAAAGAGTGAACTCCAGGGACCTGAGCGGGGAAGTGACACATGCACGGATCTGGTGCAGGATTTAGTGCCTCCCCGCACAGCGCATTATACGGACAATGCACTTACATGCACCAGGAAAAGAAGGTGAACTCCAGGACCGCGGGGGAATGACACATGCAGGATATCGGGTGCAGGATCTTACTGACTCCCCGCACACGCATTTACACGGCATGCACTTACATGCACCAAGGAAGAAGAAGGTGAACTCCGGGACCTGAGCGGGGACGCACAACATGCAGGATATCGGGGCAGGATCTTAGTGACTCCTCGCACCGGCCATTATACACGACAATGCACTTACATGCACAAAAGAGAAGGTGAACTCCGGGACCTGACGGGAAGCGACACATGCAGGATATCGGTGTCGCAGATCTTAGTGACTCCCCGCACAGCGCATTATCACGGACAATGCACTTACTTGCACCAGGAAGAAGAAGGTGAAATCCGGGGACCTGAGCGGGAAGCGAACACATGCAGGATATCGTGTGCAGGATCTTAGTGACTCCCTGCACAGCCATTATACACGGACAATGCCTTACATGCACCCGAAGAAGAAGGTGAATCCGGACCTGAGCGGGGAAAGCGACACATGCAGGATATCGGGTGCAGGATTTTAGTGACTCCCCGCACAGGCGCATTATACACGGACAATGCACTTACAATCACCAGGAAAAGAAGGTGAAATCCGGACCTGAGCGGGGAAGCGACACATGCAGGATATCAGGTGCAGGATCTTAGTGACTCCCCGCACAGCGCATTATACACGGACAATGCACTTACATGCCCAGGAAGAAGAAGGTGAAATCCGGGACCTGAGCGGGAAGCGACACATGCAGGATATCGGGGCAGGATTTTAGTGACTCCCTCCACAGCACTTATACACGGACAATGCACTTACATGCACCCGAAAAGAAGGTGAATCCGGGGACCTGAGCGGGGACACGAAACATGCAGATATCGGTGCAGGATTTTAGTGACTCCCCGCACAGCGCATTACACGACAATGCACTTACATCGCACCAGGAAAGAAGAAGGTGAAATCCGGGGACCTGAGCGGGGACGACACATGCAGGATATCGGGTGCAGGATCTTAGTGACTCCCCGCACAGCGCATTATACACGGACAATGCACTTACATGCACCAGGAAGAGAGTGAAATCCGGGACCTGAGCGGGGAAGCGACACATCAGGATATCGGGGCAGATTTTAGTGACTCCCTGCCCAGCACATTATACACAGGACAATGCACTTACATGCACCCGGAAGAAGAAGGTGAAATCCGGGGACCTGAGCGGGGAAGCGACACATGCAGGATATCGGGTGCAGGATTTTAGTGACTCCCCGCACAGAACATTATACATGGACAATGCACTTTCGGGGAAGTCGTTGGACTGGGTATGTAAATGTGCCCCAACCTTCACCAAGACCGATTCCACCAGTCTCACAATTGTACATAAGTATCTTAGGATGTACGTTTTGAAGCTTTTTGTACGCAACCCAGTTAGCAGTAACGGAAATTCAAAGTGGAGGCTTGCTGTTCTTGGTTGTACACAAGTATAGGACCCATGTGGGGCTTTCCGTTACACCCAAGTATAGGACCACGTTCGATCTCGGGAGGTTGTACACAAGTATAGGGACACGTGGGAGGAAGCATTGTAAACACAGTATCGGACCCCGTGGAATGGATTGAACACACAGTACCCGTAGTATAGGACACCGTTTGGAACGAGAGCTTGTTACAACAAGGTATAGGGGACACGTGGAAGCGTGTACACAAGTATAGGACACGTGCTGAAGCTTTTTTGTACACACCCCCAGTGTATAGGACAGTGTACACAAAATATAGGACACGCGAACGACTGTTACACAAGTATAGACACGTGGAACGCTGTGTACACAAGTATACGGACAAAAGTGGAGGCTTGAACACAAGTATAGCGACACGTGAAAGCTTGTAAACAAGTATAGGACACCGTGGAGGAAAGCTTGTACACAAGTACATGACACGTGAGGCTCTTGTACACAAGTATTAGGACACGTGGAGGCTGTAACACAGTATAGGGACAAGTGGAATGGAGGACAGCCTTGGTACACAGTATAGGACACGTGGACGCTGTAAACAAGTATAGGACATGTGGAAAAGCTGTACACAAGTATAGGGACACGTGGAGCTTTCTACAACAAGTATAGGAACGTGACAAAGTCTAGGACCACGTCCGCCGAAGCTTGTTACACAAGTATAGGACATGTGGAGGCTTGTACACAAGTATAGCGACATGTGGAAGCTTGACCAACGTATAGGACACATGGAAGCTTGTACACAAGATTGACACGTGGAACAGCTTGTCCACACAAGTATAGACCGTGGAGCTGTACACAAGTATACGAACACGTGCGAGGCTTGTACACAAGTATAGGACACGTGGACAGACTTGTACACAAGTATAGGAAACGGTGAGGCTTGTACACAAGTATAGGACAATGGAAGCTTTACCACAAGTATAGGACACGTGTACACAAGTATAGGACACGTGGAAGCTGACACAAGTACTTCTGGACACGTGGAAGCTGTAAACAAAGTATAGGACAGTGGTGGCTTGTACACAAGTATAGCGACACGTGTTACAAAGTAGGTACACGTGGAGCGTGTACACAAAGTATAGGACACGTGGAATAGCTTGTACACAAGGATAGACACGGGAGGCTTGACCACAAGTATAGGACATGTGTACACAAGTATAGGACACGTGGGAAGCTTGTACACAAGTCTAGGAACCCGTGGAAGCTTGTACATTAATATGGTCACTTATGGATACTGTGCGCATGCTTCGTACACAATGTTTTGTAGCCCCAAACGTGGACGCTTGTTTAAACCAGGTATAGGAACGTGGAGGCTGTACACAAGTTATAGGGACACGTGGAAGCCTTGTTACAAAATTATAGGACACGTGAGGCTTGAACACAAGTATAGGACACGTGGAAGCTGTACACAAGTATAGGATCACGTGTACCAATATCGGACACGTGGAAGCTTGTACACCTGGATTACGGACACTGGGACACTGACGTGTAATAAATATGTATTTTAGGACACGTGGAGGCCCCCTTTTTGCCTTTTCCTTTTCCTTTTCCCCCCCCCCTTCGAAAACACAAGTATAGGACACGTGAAACCGATTGTCGTACAAAGTATAGGACACGTGGAAGCTTGTACAAAGTACAGGGACACGTCGGCAGTCTTGTACACAAGTATTTCCCCTACAGGCCACAAGGGGAAGGCCCTTGTCACCAAGTATAGGACAACGTGGACAGCTTGGACAAGTATTCCCCCTATAGGAACACAGTGGAAAGCTGTACACACCGTATAGGAACAGTGGACAGTTTGTACACAAGCATTCAGAAACTGTTGGACGGCTTGATACCACAAGTAGTTCCCTACGTGGCACACCGCGGTACCCACATTGTTACCGGTATCCACGTGGAAGCTTGTACACAAGTATTAGGACCTGCGAAGTTGTCTACACACAAGGTATATCGGACATGTGGTTAATTTGTACCACACTCAGTATAGGACACGTGGGAAGCTTGTACACAAGCCTATAGGACACGTGTACACAAGATAGGACTCGTTCGGAAGATTGTACACACAGTATAGGGACATGTGGAAGCTGTACACAAGTATAGGACATGTGTACACAAGTATAGGACACCGTGGGAAGATTTGGAGCTGAAGCCGTGTAACAAGTATTACTGTGACAAGTGGATTAGCTTTGTTACACAAGCCTCCTACTAGGGACACGTGGACGGCTTGAATACACAAGTATAGGAACGTGGAAGCTTGTACAAAGTATAGGACACGTGGATTGGAGCTTGTACAAAAGTCTAGGACACGTGGAAGCGAAATGGTCCACAGTATAGGACACGTGGAAGCTTGTACACAAGTATATGAACAGTGGAGCTTGTACACAGTATTAGGGACCCGTGGGAGGCTTTGTACACCACGTATAGGACACGTGGCAGGCTGGTACACAAGTATAGGGACACGTGGAATCTTGGCACAAGTATCGGACATATGGAAGTTCTTGTCCACACCGTATACGTCCCGTGGCGGCTTGTACACAAGTATAGGACAAGGGACGCTTGTACCCACAGTATAGGACAAGTGGAAGCTTGTACACAAGTATAGAAAATGTGCGAAGCTTGCTCCCACCAACCCGCCCTACTCGGGAGAGAAGGCGACCGTGAGAAAGGCTTTGTACACAAAGTAAATAGGGACAATGTGGAGAGAGAAGCTTAGTAGACAGAACAGAGGATTATAGACACGGGATGGAGATGTACACAAAGTATTAGGGACATGTGGAAGCTGATACACAAGTATAGGACATGTGGAAGCTTGTACACAAGTACTGGACACGTGGAAGCGTGTACACAAGTATAGGACCAGTGGAAGCTTTGTACACAGCCTAATTAGGACACGTGGAAGTTGTACACAAGTATAGGCACGTGTTTATACACAGTATAGGACACGTGGAAGCTTGTACAAAGAAGCTATACGGACAAGTGGAAGTTGTACACAAGTATAGGAACATGGGAAGCTGCTACACAAAGGTATAGGACAGTGGAAGCTTGTACACAACGTATACCGGAACATGGTGGAGCTTGGTACACAAGTATTAGCCGACACGTGGATTCGGGCCTGCTTACACCAAAGTATAGGACACGCTGCGGACAGCTTGTACCACAAGTATAGGAACGTGCGATGGCTTGTGTTACAACAAGTATAGGACCACGTGGAAGCTTGTACACAAGTATAGGCACATGGAAGATTGTTTTGCAGGATCTTGTATAATGTCCCCCTCGGCCAACTGAGTCCACGGGTAAGGGGCGGTATAGGCAGCCTGTGTTCCATGAGCAGACTATGTAGCTGGCCTGGTAGACCTTTCGATGACTCGGGCTTTTACGGGAACTCATAAAGGTCTCGCTACTCCTTGACCAGCACCTGGGCTTAAAGTAGGAACACGAGAGATCGAGAGACTCACTCCCCTAGTGTGTGGGAAGACATTTAGCGGTTATTTGCGGTGATTTACTGTTAATTTTTGTTACCACCGCAATAGTCACAATGCCCCCTTCATGGCACGATTGGACATCCCGTTTGGTCACGAAGAAGAACCCAGCACTGGAAGAAGGAGGACTTGCATTCTATAAACCCCTTTCTGCAGATTATTCACTGTCACATAGCTTACCATAGCTGCGGTGTTAGGCCACAGAAACAAGTGGGCACACCTGACCTTGTGGAGGAGATGAACCGGCAAAACTGGTATATTAGGGTAAGTCGTAGGGGCAAGCGATCGTTCCCCCCCCCCCTCTTCGGTGAAGGCTTCGACGTCTCGCTTGCTTCTCCAAGAAGAAATTCCATAAAATGATGCGGGAGAACCTGCCAAGAGCTTGGAGGATCACCGGAGAAGACATTCGGTGGACAATAGGATGAAGTGCCAAGACAGCGTGAGGGAATTCCAGTCCCCCAATGGAGAACTTTCCCAGTCCGCACAGACTCGGAGACTGTAGCATGACCTTCGAATATACATGCGACGAGAAAAGGATCAGCTAGAACAGAGGAGGGTTAGACTGATAATGGGTAGCCAGTGTGAACTAAAGTCTTTCCTTATGAAATCTTGCCCCATCTGTAGGCACAGGGGTCAGCGTGCCCTTGGTTCCGGTACGTGGACTGGGAATGGTTCGCAGGGCATGAACTCTGCCCAATGACAGAGTAGATGACCAGCGAACTTCTCCAAAGTTGCGACCCAAAGGAAGCCATGATGCTGGGGAGACCAGCGGTAGCATCACAAAGTTCCTGGATAACCTGCACAATCTAGAAGGCAGAAGCTTGAAACTGGCTACTTGACCAGAGTAAGTTAGGACAGGAATGTTCAGACATGAGAAGCTTCTCAACCCAGTAACCCTAGTGGTGTGTGCGTTTCCGATGGATGGACACGTCCCGAGAAAGCTCCAGGCAGGCACGGTACAGACCATGTCATGGGGCAGATTTATCTACCACGGTCAATTGCGATTTCCAGACGGCGTCGTTCTCTGCGGTGGAGCTCGGGTCCCCCAGGCGCGGACTTCACTAAGGGGTTAAGTTCCTCCACGCCACCAGCGTGGCGCTGTGCGCTGAAGTTCCATCGAGGGCGCGCTCTGGAAAAATGCCAGAAATTCACTGACGACTAACTGGTGAAGGTAAGTGTAATTTTCGCGACAAATTTTGTGTCTTAAATGCTGGCGGTTTTTCCGAATCCGTCGGGTTTCGTCGGCCACAGCCCCCGCAATTTCCGTCGCGGATGCCGCCGCACGATGCTCTCCACAAATCGATCGGGTGCGACAAAATCCCGTGGCAATTCAGGACAATCGGCGGCAATCGGAACTACTTCGGTTAAACACGTCGGGAAAACACAGAATCGGGCCCTTAGTAAGGAACCCCAGAATATTCGTGAGGCTTGTCTAGGACACTCTTGGGCCGTTGTCAGACGAGCTTATCCACATGCCCCAGCAGACAAGGAGGGACGGCTGTGGGTCGTCCTTTAGAGACTGGAGGCCAAGCGGGGACAGAGAAGACGGGTACCTGATCTGAGCTCTTACAAGAAGCTGTCCTCACATGAGGCCTCGATAAACATGGATGATCAATGAGTTGGCCCGGGTGATAAGGTATGTCAAGTGTGTCCACTGCGACACCACGATGTCCAACGGGTCGCACCATGTACTCGTGTGCCCAAGCTATCTGCACTCACTGTTTCAGCTCCAGCAGTGAACTCCGTATTGGCCCCGCTCTGGCCAGCGCGCGTTCTGTAAAATGTAAAGAGCAAGCGTGCCTCTAATTAGCGCTAGCCAGCTGTCTACCCTAATAAATTCCAACCCCTTCCTAGGTTCCCTGCAGCATCTATGTGCTTCCATGCCTGAGAGAAAGCTAATTTCCAAGCTTATGGGGGGGGCATTATTAGATTTCCGTTGTGACATTGATTATCGTTCCTGACTTCCGATCACAACTGCCTGTTCACTGACCTATTTCTACGTCCCGAAATCCCATACGGCTGTCATGACCTATTTCTAAGTCCAGAACCATAATGCCTGTCCCTGACCTATTTCTTACGTCCAGAATACATTAGTCTGTCCTGAACTATCTACGTTCCCAGAATCCACATACATGCGCCGGTCTGACCTCTTTCTACGTCCCAGAATCCATACTGCCTGTCCTGACCTATTTCTACGTCCCCGACTCTGAACCTGTGCTGCCTGTCTTGACCTCCTGCCTGTCCTTGACCACGAGTTTATCTTATGATTCTGCACTACGCCTTGCGGGCAAAGTCGCGCCTGTGGAACGACCTGGAGGTAACACGCCGCAACATGTCCAACCTGCTTTGCGGCGGGCTCTGGTGAAAATCGTGTGCCACTTAGACTCCGGTCCCAGGTGTCGGCTTACGTCATTGCCCGCGGTGGTACAGAGGATCCACTACCTCAGATCGTGACAGTCACTCAGAGAAGACAGCAGTTCCCGTGCAGGCAGAACGTCTTTGATTCGACTAGCCAGTGCTTTCTTAAAGATACCGACCAAGGCCGCTTCATTCTAAGAAAACTCGGAGGCAAGAGTGCGGAATTCAACCACATAGGCGCCAACTGACCAGTCCCATTGATGTCATTTTAGCAATGTGGTTTCAGCAGAAGGTGTTCGGATCTTCAGCGAGGAATATGGCGAAATTGGCTGTCACCGGGCTAGGACCGGGTCGGTCATGTAAGGGCTTACCTGGAGACTAGAGTGTCCACAAATGCCACCTTAGGCCTTTTAGTGGCAAACTGCGTAGGCATCAGATCATAATGCAGTAAACACTGGGTGACGAATCCCCCGGGCACACAACAGGACTACAACATCCCAGGCACATTCTCCTGCCTCCAATGTTATATACATGATACTGTCCATGAGGTCTTACAAAAATAATGTATACATTGGGGAGACTCAACAAAAACTACAGAGCAGAATGAATTCTCACAGACACCGTGGGGCTTACTAAGGGTCTCGGATCACACCTTCGTCAGACTGTTCATGTTTTTTTCGATTTACGCAGCTTTGACAGGTATTTAACAGGGGTTTGCGCTGGGATTTTATCGCACACGGTTGGATTGCAACGGCTTCATGCGAAGGAGAACTCCGGGGACCTGAGCGGGGAAGCGACATATACGGGATATCGGGTGCAGGATCTTAGTGACTCCCCGCACAGCGCATTATACACGGACAATGCACTTACATGCACCAGGAAGAAGAAGGTGAACTCCAGGGACCAGAGCGGGGAAGTGACACATGCAGGATATCGGGCGCAGGATCTTAGTGACTCCCCGCACAGCGCATTATACACGGACAATGCACTTACATGCACCAGGAAGAAGAAGGTGAACTCCGGGGACCTGAGCGGGGAAGTGACACATGCAGGATATCGGGCGCAGGATCTTAGTGACTCCCCGCACAGCGCATTATACACGGACAATGCACTTACATGCACCAGGAAGAAGGGGAACCCCGGGGACCTGAGCAGGGGAAGCGACACATGAAGGATATTGGGCGCAGGATCTTAGTGACTCCCCGCACAGCGCATTATCGCATGCACTTACATGCACCAGGAAGAAGAAGGTGAACTCCGGGGACCTGAGGGGGAAGCGACACATGCAGGATATCGGGTGCGTACTTAGTGACTCCCCACACAGCATTATACACGACAATGCACTACATGCACCAGGAAGAAGAGGTGAACTCCGGGACCTGAGCGGGGAAGCGACACATGCAGAATACGGGCGCGGATCTTAGTGACTCCCGCACAGCGCATTATACACGGACAATGCACTTACATGCACCAGGAAGAAGAGTGAACCCGGGACCTGAGCGGGAAGCGACACTGCAGGATATCGGGCCAGGATCTAGTGACTCCCCGCACAGCGCATTATACACGGACAATGCACTTACATGCACCAGGAAGAAAAGGTGAACTCCGGGACCTGAGCGGGGAAGACACTCAGGATATCGGCACAGATCTTAGTGACTCCCCGCACAGCGCATTATACACGGACAATGCACTTACATGCACCAAAGAAGAAGGTGAACTCGGGACCTGAGCGGGGAAGCGACACTGCAGGATATCGGGCACGATCTTATGACTCCCGCACAGCGCATTATCACAACAATGCACTTACATGCACCAGGAAGAAGAAGGTGAACTCCGGGACCTGAGCGGGAAGCGACACATGCAGATATCGGGCGGATCTTAGTGACTCCCGCACGCGCATTATACACGGACATGCACTTACTGCACCAGGAAGAAGAAGGTGAACTCCGGGACCTGACGGGGAAGCGACACATGCAGGATATCGGGCACAGATCTTAGTGACCCCCGCACAGCGCATTATACAGACAATGCACTTACATGCACCAGGAAGAGGGTGAACTCCGGGACCTGAGCGGGGAAGCGACACATGCAGGATATCGGGGGCAGGATCTTAGTGACTCCCCGCACAGCGCATTATACACGACAATGCACTTACATGCACCGAGAAGAAGGTGAACTCCGGGACCTGAGGGGAATCGACCACATGCAGGATATCGGCGCAGGATCTTAGTGACTCCCGCACAGCGCATTATACACGGACAATGCACTTACATGCACCAGGAAGAGGAGGTGAACTCCGGGACCTGACGGGGAAGCGACACATGCAGATATCGGCAGGATCTTAGTACTCCCGCACAGCCATTATACACGGACAATCACTTACATGCACCAGGAAGAAGAAGGTGAACTCCGGGACCTGAGGGGGAAGCGACACATGCAGATATCGGGGCAGATCTTAGTGACTCCCGCACAGCGCATTATACACGGACAATGCACTTACATGCACCAGGAAGAAGAAGGTGAACTCCGGGACCTGAGCGGGAAGTGACACATGCAGGATATCGGCGCAGGATCTTAGTGACTCCGCACCGCACATTATACACGGACAATGCACTTACATGCCCAGGAAAAGAAGGTGAACTCCGGGGACCTGAGCGGGGAAGCGACACATGCAGGATATCGGGTGCAGATCTTAGTGACTCCCCGCACAGCGCATTTACACGGACAATGCACTTACATGCACCAGAAGAAGAAGGTGACTCCGGACCTGAGGGGAAGCGACACATGCAGGATATCGGGTGCAGATCTTAGGGACTCCCCGCACAGCCATTATCACAGACAATGCACTTACATGCACCAGAAGAAGAAGGTGAACTCCGGACTGAGGGGGAAGCGAGCACTGCAGGATATCGGGCGCAATCTTAGTGACTCCCCGCCAGCGCATTATACACGGCCAATGCACTTACATGCACCAGGAAGAAGAAGGTGAACTCCTGGGACCTGAGTGGGGAAGCGACACATGCAGGATATCGGGTGCACGATCTTAGTGATCGCCTCACAGCGTATTCCGGTCGGAAAATGCACACCGGGGAACGTGCCAGGGACGGGTAAGTAAATGGGCCACATTGCGTATGAATTAAACATAGGTCAAAAATACTGCGGCAGATGGCTTCTAGTCTCACCAATATCCCCCAACACTTAGAGCCGCATCCTTCGGGCTCGCGCACTCACAGGTCTTTCCTCTACAGTTCAGTTTGTGTTGGTCCCAACCTTGTCTCCAAATGGGTCAGAATCAAACAAATCTTGGATATTCATGTGACGAGTAGTTTGTAATGGTGGACATCGTATATACTGCCTGTGGGGGTTCCGTCTTATAGTCAGAATGCTTGCACAGAGGATCATAAGGAAGGCTAGAGAATTAAATGTAATTTATGACGCTGTCACTGTGACATAATAATCTGCATTCTAACGAGGTGGTTCCAGAGTGTTATTCAGATCGGTTAAACCAATTTCTGTCGTAATTGCCCCCCTTTTCTTGACACCCTCCCCCCCCCCACCACCACCCGAGGTGTGTCTGCTTACCTCCGAATTCTCGCTCACCTAATGTCCCCTAACCTCTTTATCTCATAAATTAATTTACCTATTTCTGTATCTCGCGATCCCCAACTAAGGACCCTGACATACAGATGACCCTAGGTTAAAGACGGAGCCTCGTATCCCCTGTGACCCTCTGGTGCCTCTCATGAGTTACTCTATTCCCAGACCTGCACTGATTACTCTAAGGTGTCTGTAATGAGATTATTGCTCATCCTGGTTCCATTGCAACAAAAATTTTGGAAACTCCATTTGTCACTGGGGTAAAAAAATGTTTTTCTGAACTACAATTATTAACATATCCATTTTCCTTACATACAAATTCAACTTAACGAACAACTATGGACGGCTATCTTGTATGTACGAACAGGCTTGGAGCTTCCGTAGTGTCTGTATGGAAGGGATACTGATCGGTAAATCCACTCCAGGGGGACATGTGGATGTTTCTCTTCCGATTCCCCTTAAGCTTATATGGGTGTATATAGCGGGAAGTCACACTTCAGGGGGCTTCTTCTGGCTTGCATCGTCGACGGTCACCAGCGGGGTACAGCACACTGCGGGGGGGGCGAGACTGGGCAAATTAAAGGGGGGAGGGCCCTGAAAAAATTCTAAGAGTTGGCCCTATGGCATGTGTTAAAGGAGACGAAATGAAGTAGTGGCGGGGTCCATGTGATGTAGGCTGGAATTTCAAAATTGGTGTACGAAACGTCACATATGTGCTAGTGGAATTGACGTTAATGTACAACAACAATGAATTGATTTAGTGACTAAGTGAAGACGGACCTAGAAATAAACGTATTAGCCTGTGTTCTGTATTGGTAGACACGGCGGCAGACCTCTGCGCGTATCAAATCCTCCTGGGACAAAAATAGTGCAGTGGCCCGAGCTGTTACGGATCGCTCATCAGCTGGGCCTTCTGTACACTAAATATCACTACTATAATACTTCTGCCCCCTATGTACAGGATATAACTACTATAATACTGCCCCCCTATGTACAAGAACTATAAACTACTATAATCTGCCCCCTTGTACAGAATATAACTACTATACTGCCCCCTATGTACCAAGAATATAACTATTACTACTATAATACTGCCCCCATATGTACGATATACTAATACTACTCCATGTAAGTGACTGCTCCCCTATTCAAGAATATACACTACTCTAATACTGACCCCTATTTACAAGAAATAGAACTACGATATACTGCCCTCCTATGTCCACAGAACATAACTACTATACCACTGCGGTCCCTATGTACAGGAATATACCTACTATAATACTGCCCCCATTGCACACGAGTATCACTACTATAAACTACTGCTCTATGTACACATGATAAACTACTATAAATACTCCCCCTAATGTACGCAATATAACTACTATAATACGCCCTATTACAGGAATATAACTCAATACTGCCCCCTATGTACAAGAATATACTACTATATATCTGCCCTATGTACAGAAATATAACTACTATAATACTGCCCTCTACCATGTACAAGAATATACTACTAGATACTGCCCCCTATGTACAGAATATAACTACTATAAACTGCCCCCTATTTACAAGAATAACTACTATAATACTGCCCCCTATGACACAGAATATAACTAATAGACAGATCTGCCCCCTATGTACAGGCTATATATCTACTATAATACTGCCCCCTATGTACAGGAAATATAACTACTCTAATACTGCCCCCCTATGTACAGAATATATAACTACTATAATACTGCCACCCTATGTACAAGAATATAACTACTATAATACTGCCCCCTATGACAGAATATAACTACTATAATACTTGCCCCCTATGTACAGGGATTAACTACTATAATACTGCCCCCTATTGTACAGGAATATAACGCTATAATACTGCGCCCTATGTACAGGAATATAACTACTATAAATACTGCCCCTGATGTACATGGATAATATAACTCCCTTGAAGATCTTATATACTTCCCCCTAATGTACAAGGAATATAACTACTATAAACTTCTGCCCCCTGACCGATTAACTATTAGCATATACCTATTACAGTATAATACACTGCCCCCTATGTACAGAATATAACGTACAGTAATACTGCCCCCTATGTCCAGTAATATATTAAACTGGAATCTGCCAACCTATTCAGCATATAACTCCTACACTGCCCCTATGTACAGAATATCTACTCTACTAAATAGCTACGCCCCTATTACAAAATAATAACTACTCATACTACTGGCCCCCCTTCGGGTACGGGATGAACTACTAATCACGCCCCCTATGTACCAGAATGAACTACTATAAACTGCCCCTATGTAAAGAAATAACTACTTAATCTTCCTGTTACATGATACCCACTAATTAAGATACTATATGCGCCCCCTATGTACAGAAATTAACGTAGTATAATACTGCCCCCTAATTCAGGAATAGGCTACTTACCTATAATACTGCCCCTATGACAAGACATCCCTACTATAAGACTGCCCGTCCTATACAAGAATATACGACTATAATACTGTCCCCCCTGTGTACAGGATATACTAACTATACATACTGCCCCTATAGTACAGCGAATATAACTACTAGAATACTGCCCCCCTAGTACGAGATAACTACTAAAAACTGCCCCCTATGTACATGAATATACCTACTATAACTGTCTGCCCCCCTATGTACATAATATACCGACTATATCGGGCCCCCTATTACAAGATATAACTACCTATCATCCTGCCCCTAGTACAGATATAACTACTATAAGACTGCGGCCCTCCTATTTACATGCATATAACTTCTATATCCTGCCCCCCCTATGTACAGATGAATACACTACTATAAAACTGCCCCTATGTACAGAATCGAACTACTATAAACTGCCCCTATGTAACAGAATATAACTACTATAAATAACTGCCGCCTGCCCCCTATGTACAAATATAACTACTATACTACTGCCCCTATGTACAGTAATAAAATACTATAATCCTGGCCCTATTTCCATGGCATTAACGACTATAATACGCGCTGCCCCTATTACAGAATATTACTACTATAATACTGCCCCAACTGACAGTAATAATAACTACTCTTAATACTGCCCTTCCCTATGACTACAAGACTATACTACTATAGATACTGCCCCTAGTAACAGGAATCTACTACTAAATACCTGCCCCCATGTTAAGGAATATACGAAACTTACTATAATCGACCCCCTATTTACAAGAATATAACTGCTATAATACTGCCCCTATGACAGGAAATAACTACTATAATATTGTCCCCCTAGGTACAGGACTATCACTACTATATACTCCGGACCCCCTTGTCAGAATATACTACTATATACTGTCCCCCTATGTCCAGGAATATACTACTATATACTGAATCTGCCCCCTATGTACAAGAATTACCTACTATCATACTGCCCCCTCTTATACAAGAAAGATAACTGCTAATATAGCTGCCTCCCACTGGCCCCCTAATGTACAATATATAACTAACTATAATACTTGCCCCTATGTACAAGAATATAACGACATAATCCTGCCCCCTACTGTACATGAATGAACTACTTCATACTGCCCCTTTATGAATATAACTCCTATAATACTGCCCCCTATTGTTACACATAATATCCACTACTATAAGACTCCCCTATGTACAGTAATTCACTACTAAATACTGCCCCCTATGTACAAGAATAGACTACTATTACTAACTCCCCCTAGGTACAAGAACTATAACTACTATCATACTGCCCCCTATTCCAGGAATATAACTACTATAATACTGCCCCCATTTGTACAAGAATATACTCCCCAAATAATACTACGGCCCCCTATGTCCAAGAATATAACTACTATATACGGCCCCCTATGTACAGGAATATAACTACTATAACTGCCCCCTATGTACCAGGATATCCTGAACTACTATCCACGGCCACTAATGTCCAGGAATCGCACTATATAATACTACTCACGCCTCCTAGTACAACGCTCATAACTTACTATACTACTGCCCCCTATGTACAGGAATATCACTACTATACTACTCCCCTATGTACAGAGATAACTACATAATACTGCCCCGATGTACAGGATTAACTACTATAAATCCTGCCCCTATGTATCAGGAATAGAACTACTATAAACTACTGCCCGCTAGGTCACAGAATATAACACTATAATACTGCCCCCATGTACAGGAATATACTACTATAATCTGCCCCCTATGTACTAGGAATATAACTACTATAATACTGCCCCCTTGTACATGAACTACTCTATAATACTGCCTCCTATGTACAGAATATAACTACTATAATCCTGCCTCTAGAGGTGAAGTTGTTGATAGTTGAGCTCCGGACCCCTTCGCTGTCTGTAGACCACCGCCCAGGGCGGGGCCACCCTGGGTGGGGAATTCCCCCCAGGCCCTGCCCAAGTCCTAATCCTGGCATATACACCCAGCTCGCTCAAACAAGGGATGTTCACCCAGTTTCTGTTAAAGGAACAAATGTTCAGCCTGCAAGTTCTATTGCGAGAGGAAAGTTTGCGTGTGGAACATGAGAAGTAACAAGCAAAACTGGTAACCAACTACCAGTGAAATGTTTTTCATCTGTGGCGAAGCCAAAGTCTGAAAGGCCAAAGGCACAGTAGTAATGCAGAGTGGCAGCCAAGCTCCCTCCCAGGCCCTCAGGGACAATCCACCGTCCACCGCGGGCAGGCAGAGGAGGACAAAATCGCTGGAACAACAGCACCATCCAACCCACCCTCCACCCGCAGGCAGAGATAACTTCTCCATGTGGAAAGACAGACATCCGGAGAAACCTGCAACAAAGCGTGTTGTTACAGTATGAGCGCACCTAGGTTCTGTGGCCGCAGGCTGCTGAAAGAGAACGAAGCAGCCAGAATCAGCTCCCAGAAAATGCCACCAGTGCCGTTCCTCTGCAAACATCCGGACTCCATTCAGGGATTTGTGACCCCGAGCAGCACAGTGACTGCAAATGCCAGCAATCACAGGACTTTGTACAGAAATCGCAAGGTCCATTAACTAGGCACAAGCAGTCGTGGCGTATCAAAGGATCCAGTACTGCAAGCAGGCCGAACAACACCCCCCGCAAACTGCAGCCCAGAGCCATCACCGGAGATTCCAGCTGGCCGCTCAATCCCAGGACTGGTCAGGAAGATGAGGAATTGGAAAAAACAAAGCTGTAGCCTGCACAAACCGATAGACTCACTATCTCCTAAAGTGCAGCGAACCCATGGAAGCAGCCCTGCTTAACAAGCGGGACTCACTGCCAAACAGCTTCATGATACTGTTCGGAGATGGAGGCCACTATTGAGGACACTGGGACAGTTGGGAGAGACCTTTAGGAACCAGCCAGCCAGGGTTTGAGGGAGACCATGCCTCAACATCCAGTGTGAGAAACCCCCACAGCCCACACTGAGACCCATTCTGCAGCCGCTCACTCCTTTTGAGGAGGAGAAGTTTACAAAAGAGGCAACAACAGCAGTCCCTCGCAGCTCCAAGAAGACGTAACTGACAAGCCCAGCATCCTCATGAGTACCACACGTCCCAGCAGTCATAACCTTATATCCAGCAGTGAAGTGCAGGCACCACAAGTCCCAGGAGCAGCGCACTGCAGAGGAACGCGTGACTGAAGGGTAACACTGTATCTGTACCCCGCCCGTATTCTGCAGCAGGAAGCGACTAGTGAGGTGTCAGATACATGGTGAGACAGCCCTGTGAAGGGTGCAGATACATGTGAGCAGGACTTTATGTGCAGATACATGTGAGCAGACTGGAGTGCGGAATACATGTGAGCAGGACTGGTGAGGTGCAGATACACCTAGCAGACATTCAGGTCTGTGATCCAGTCCTGCGGTAATCGCTTGATCAATGTTGCTGGAATGTCTGGATATTGCCTGTTTCTCTGTTGGTATTGCTATTCGGATGTGTCAAGTTGGTGTGAATAATGTCCATCTAGGTCATCCCAGGTACAGTCTAGGCGAGCTGGTGACCATGAGAGCCCCTATGTGTGTGAGGGTGCGGGACACTCAACGAGCTAGGGAGTTCCCCCCCCCCCCCCCACTTAGTCACAATCCCCGCAGCAGAGCCCCATGGTCCGAGGTGTCACAGCCCCCATGGTCCGGTGGTATCAGGGCCTAGTGCGATTGTCTGCAGCACCACACATCCCCGCCAGCAGACCAGCAATGGCCGAGTTCGGCACACCTGGAAGGACCCACATAAATACCCCCTAGACTGACCACCACGCTCGCTACAAATACAGACCAGACACTTTATAGTTGGCAAGGTGAATGGTTCACACTTCTTTATTGTACATGGTTGAAATCTGAAACAAAACTATATTAACATAATAATAAATAAACATCAACCTAAGATGACAGCAGAAGTTCGTGCAACACCGTATAGGTATGAATTCAAAACATGACCAAACCAACCGTTACCTCATTGTCTCATAAACCATAAAAATGCACGCTCAGCGCACGAGAGCCACACCCCCACTCGCACTTGGCCGCCACCTCCTAGCAAAATGCGAACAGAAGATTGGCCCTAGACCAAACCACTCGCGGGACATGCAAAACCAAACATTCCACTTCCACCTGATACGTCCCAGGTGAAAAACCACCAACCTCACTCATAACATCCATTACGCATCATCTTGTGGCTACCTTTTTGTAAACCACACTGTACTTTAGATTCACCCCACTGGCTGTGCCAAAACACCCCCCCTTACAACATACAACCTAAACTCCCTAAAAACACCCCGCCTGACAGAAGCATTTTCTACTTGTATCCCCAACTCCGCCAACACATAAGTGCACCCTGTACAACAAGACGAAAGGGACGGGTGGGTGGGACATATTTTTCTGGCCAGAATGAGCCAACCCTTCCTGCCACTGCCTACATAACCTCTAACTCGCACCCCATGTTCAAAATCCCCCTATCCCTACCACGGTTTGTTTCTCCTCCCCATAGACTCCACCCATGTCTTATAACGTCCCTCCCTGCCAAGCCTGTCATGCCCCGCTCTCCGCCCCGCTGCGCAGCTCCGCTCTCCCGTACAGGGTCAGACATCAGGGAATCTGGAGTCGAGGGTTTCCCCAATTTTTTTCTCTCCTCCAATCCCCATTACCCGGCCAGCTTCAAATAGGAGGAATGTTGTCCCGGTTTAGGCACGAGGGCTAAGACAAGGAATCCTCCTGACAGCGGCACGTGGTTCTGGACATGTTGTGCACCCAGATGGGTTTCCCAGAGCCAGCCCACATCCTAGCTGATTACACCTTCCAGACAGACAAGGTATGACAATTAGCCTTCAAGCTGCGTCTAATGCTGTAACCGGTTCTGGGCTCAACAACCCCGTTATCGAGATACGAGCGGGTGGGACACAGGTTTAGTTTCATTCCCATTCCAAGCCATGATACCAGCCAGTGTCACCATCACTTCTGGAACGCGTCTGTCCCCCTCAGGACATCATAGGGCTCAAGAGACTGCAAAACCCTCATGTCAGACATGACCAAGACCAGGATGAGGATGGACTCTGACCGGGGGGTGGCGGGTCCTGGTTCAGATTACAAACCACCAGACCCATTCACCCATCACCAATCCCCACCTCCTTCTTTATCGGCAGAGAGACGGATGTTGGCTTCTCTTCGGTCAGCCAGGTATGTTTACGGGTGGAGATCCGGTCGGTGGCGTTAACTGGCCCAGCCCATTGATGCAACCCTGTGCGGAGACCTCGGCCATGTGAGCGCCAAACATGCAAACCATAAGATGCAAACCTTTGCTGGTCAGACCGGTCACATCCCCATAGGGACTGTCCTGATGCCTGCATAATAGCTGGAGGGACCCCCTCCCCGATGAAGACCTGATGACGGGGCAGATGTACCAAGAGGAGAGCAGGAGAGAACCTATTTGTCAGGTCATTGTGGTACTGTGCCAGAGCCCCCGGATGTAGTGGTGCTGCCCCCGGACATCCGGGACACAGGTCACAGAGGGACATGGAGGCCGTGGATCCGCCTATATAGCAGCAGCGCCCGGTCTCTTCCCTTACTTGACACCCACCACTGGGGAAATCACCGTGTTAAAGAGGAAGAATGACAGGAGCACAGAAAACCCGAGAGGGCGTGGACCACCGTCCAAAACCCCTAAATGAAATGCGAGAAGGCTGATGTTACGTAACCCACTAATAGCTTACCAAGCGTCACTGTCTGAGTCAGATGAATACGGAGGAAGATAGATCGAAATTGAAACGTATGACTGAGTGAATCTGGATGCCGACCCGGGCGGGGATCCTCCCACAAAAAGAAACCTCTTCATAAACATACCGAGTCACAGGTCGTTTGGGATATGGAGGACGTGTCGTCAGTGAAGCACAACTCCTGACTCTGACACTCTGATGTGTACTATTCTTTCTATGTTCTATTTCTTCTCATGATGGCGTGGCAAAAGCAAGCAGGCAAAGAGGGCAAGGGGTCTCTAAGAAACCAAACATAAAAGAAACGAGGAGGCTTGGTTTGAATTTGATTCTTACAATTCACCAGTTCATTCGCCAGCGTCGGAATACTGGGATCCACACCAGTAATGGTTAATAGTATTTTTCGGGGGAGTGATTGAGTTAACCATTCTTCGCATCCATGCAGGTCTCGGCCTCTGACAAGCTCGGACGGACGCTGACAAGCGCTACCATGTTGTGTATGATCATCCTAAGATATCTCAATGCTTGATGTTTATTTCGTTACAGGGGAAAAAAACAAGACGAAACCACCTTAATTATGAAGGCAACACGGGACCGGGTGAATTAAAAAAAATAATTCAACGAAAACCATTGGGGAAAGTCCTACATATAGCTCGAGAGGAACGATACTACGTGAAATTGAAGGGCAAAAGGAAAAATGAAAGTGGGAACAAGTTGAAAAGTCGATAAACAACCAAAAACAGGAAAAGGAGGAATCTGGAAAGGAATTCAGATAATACTTTTTTTCTTTTCTTGAAAGTATTGTATCGGTATTAAGCATTGCAATTATTTTCTAGGTATTGTACTACACTCAAAATTCTGGTATCGGTGCAACCCTAGTCAGCACAAGGCACTAGATGACTCATGAAGTGTCTGCTTAGAGAGTCCCCGCCCACACTCTGGAATATTACACTGACCATCACTGAGTGATAGGAGCTAAAACAGCAATAAAACTGTGAAGTAAAGGGTAAAAAATGATCTATATTGTTAACATCCCTAGGGGGGGGGGGTTGAGATCTGAGAATTTTCTTTCATGGGCAAACCCCTTTAAGAATATAGGGGCAGATTTACTTACCCGGCCCATTCGCGATCCAGCGGCGCGTTATCTGCTCTGGATTCAGGTCCGGCTGGGATTTATGAAGGTAGTTCCTCCGCCGTCCACCAGGTGGCGCTGCTGCGCTGAAAGTCATCTCATCGCGCCGGAATGCACCACCTCGGATCAGGTGAAGTTAAGCGCTTCTCAAGCGACACTTTTTCGGTTTTTAAATGCGGCGGGTTTTCCGAATACGTCGGGTTTTCGTTCGGCCAGGCCCCCCGATTTCCGTCGCGCGCATGCCGGCGCCGATGCGCCACAATCCGATCGCGTGCGCCACAATCCCGGGGCAATTCAGGTACAATCGGCGCAAATCGGAAATATTCGGGTAACACGTCAGGAAAACGCGAATCGGGCCCTTAGTAAATGACCCCCAGAATGTTATGTATTTTTTACAGTTGCTTCTTCGCTCCCCTTTATTTCCATGTCTCTTTGTCTGACCTTCCAGGGACTCATTACCTGAAGAAAAAGTTGATTGGCTGTTGGAGAAGATCTTCCAGATGTTTCCTGTCCTCTGCCTGGTAGCTGTGACATCGGATGATTGGTATCTTATGGTGGGAACGCAGGTTTTATAAAGAGGATCGGCTGTGGGGATCCAGCTATCCACCCGAAGCAAACTGAGACTGTGTTCACACAAGGCATTTACATTGCGTATTGAAATGCAATACATGAGCTGTGAGGAGGATATTTGCCTAATTACATTGCGTTAACATTCTTTAAACATTGGACCACGTTTATGAAAAGTAGCACAGTCTGTACTATGTGCAGTTGCCTGTGGAGGGTGCAGGGGGCGCCAGATTTATCAAAAGTAGTGCACGGTCTTGGATTATCTGGCATTCCCTGGCACTGCTCGGGATGTGTGCACTACCCCTTTTTTTGGTGCACTTTTTCTGCCGAGCCGCAGTAATAAACGGTCTGAATCAGCACCGGAACGCCCCTCGTGCAGAATTTTGTCACACAGCGAACACAGTGCAGCCGCGACACAACAAAAATACCGGCACAAACACTTCATAGATTCACGTACAAGTAGTTTCCACATTCTTTTCAGTGAACACTGGCTGTGAGCCGTTGGGTTTATAAAATGCAATGTTCACATTGGGGCTTATTTACTAAGGGTCCGCAGACACACCTCAGTTGGAGGTGTGAGCGGGGAAGTGACACATGCATGATATCAGGCTCAGGATCTTAGTGACTCCCCGCACAGCGCATTATACACGGACAATGCACTTACATGCACCAGGAAGAAGAAGGTGAACTCCTGGGACCTGAGCGGGGAAGCGACACATGCAGGATATCGGGCGCAGGATCTTAGTGACACCCTGCACAGCGCATTATACACGGACAATGCACTTACATGCACCAGGAAGAAGAAGGTGAACTCCAGGGACCTGAGCGGGGAAGCGACACATGCAGGATATCGGGTGCAGGATCTTAGTGACTCCCCGCACAGCGCATTATACACGGACAATGCACTTACATGCACCAGGAAGAAGAAGGTGAACTCCGGGGACCTGAGCGGGGAAGCGACACATGCTGGATATCGGGTGCAGGATCTTAGTGACTCCCCGCACACCTACCTTACTGCTCATATACCTCACAGAACCATCCCCCCCCGGGGATCCTCAAGGAGACTCAGGGGTTTACCTAAGGCAATAAGTGCATGTACTATTATTACTATGATACATATCGCTACAATAATCGCTGCCTTTGGGTATTGCAGAAAATGGTTCTGAGAGCCTGCTGGACATTTTCACATGGACTGTCGGGATGACATGAGGATGAGGTACTGATGGAAATAGATATAGTGGGCTTATTTACTAAGAGGTCCGCGAATTCGCATTTCCCGTTGCACTTCCGACATTTTCAAGCTATTGCAACCATGGGACAGGTATTTGAAGGGGATTGTGTCGTACGCGATCGATGTGGGCAATCGGTGCCGTCTTTCATGCACGAAAGCAGGGGCGTGCCTCTGGATGATCCGACTGATTTGGACTGTGCGCGGGATTTAACTTTAACAAGCTGGGACCAAGCAGCAGAACCAAGCAGCAGGACCAAGCACCAAGACCAAGTACCAAGACCGAGCAATGGGACCGAGCACCAAGACCAAGCAGCAGGACCAAGCACCAAGACCGAGCACTAGGACCAAGCAGCAGGACCAAGCACCAAGACCGAGCACCAAGACCGAGCACCAAGACTGAGCACCAAGACCAAGCACCAAGACCGAGCACCAAGACCGAGCACTAGGACCAAGCAGCAGAACCAAGCACCAAGACCGAGCACCAAGACCGAGCACTGGGACCAAGCAGCAGGACGGAGCACCAAGACCGAGAATCAAGACCGAGCAGCAAGACCAAGCAATATGCTACAGAAATTGGGGGGTGTGCCGTCAGATGATTCAACGGATTCGTACTGAGCACGGAAATTAACTTTCAAATTGTGTCACAAGATCAAGCACTTACATGCACCAGGAAGAAGAAGGTGAACTCCAGGAACCTGAGCGGGGAAGTGACACATGCAGGATATCGGGGGCACGATCTTAGTGACTCCCTGCACAGAGCATTATACACGGACAATGCACTTACATGCACCAGGAAGAAGAAGGTGAACTCCGGGGACCTGAGCGGGGAAGTGACACATGCAGGATATCGGGGGCAGGATCTTAGTGAATCCCCGCACAGCGCATTATACACGGACAATGCACTTACATGCACCAGGAAGAAGAAGGTGAACTCCGGGGACCTGAGACCAGGGACCGAGAGAAGATACTAAACCAAACGGACACCAGGGGCCGAGATACTAAACACCGGAACCAGGGACCGAGTCTAACCCACCTGACACCAGGGGCCGAGATACTAACCCACCGGACACCAGGGGCAAGATACTAAACCACCGGACACCAGGGGACCACAGGACACCAGGGACCAAGGATACTAAACCAGGGGACACACCAGGGACCAAGATATTAAAACACGAAAAATACCAGGGGCCCAGATAGGTTAAAACACGGGACACCAGGGGCAGAGGGATACTAAACCACCGGACCAACCAGGGGCGCGAGATGCTAAAACCACCCGACACAAGGGGCGACGATGCCTAAACCACCGGACACCAGGGACCCGAGATACTAAACCATTGCACACCAGGACCACCATGACACCAGGGACAACGGTACAACCACAAATACAGGGACAAGTTCTAAGCCCAACAAAATACCAAGGGCCAGCTCGAACCACGGACAACCAGGGGCCGGAGGCATTACTAAACAACGGTGGTGGGCAACAGGAGGGCCGAGATACTAAACCACACCCAGACACCAGGACCGAGAGATACTAAAACCACCAGACACCAGGGGCAGAGATAGTAAACCACGGGACAACAGGGGCGAGTACTAACCACGGACACCAGGGGCGAGATACTAAAAAACACCGGACACCGGGCCGAGATACTAAACCAGGGGACCCACCAGGGGGCCGGAGATACTACCCCCCGGACACCAGGGGGCCCGAGATACTAAACCACCGGCACCAGGACCGAGATTACTAAACACACCTGACACCAGGGCAAGATTTCAATAAAACCACCGGACACCAGGGGCCAGAGTCCGGGCCGAGAACTAAACCAAAACAGGAAACCAGGGAACGAGAAAGAAGAGACTAAAACACAGGACCCACAGGGGCCCCCCGAGATAATAAAACCACCGGACACCAGGGGCGAGATGACTAAACCACCGGGAACAGGGCACGAGGAAGTAAACCACCGGAACACCCAGGGCCGAGATACTAACCACCGGACACCAGGGGCCGACGATACTAAACCACCGGACACCAGGGGGGGCCGAGATACTAAACCACCGGGACACCAGGGGCCGAGATACTAAACCACCGGACACAGGGGCCGAGAGACCGGGGATACCTTAACCACCGCGACACAGGAGCACGAGATACTAACCACGGACACCAGGGGCCGAAGATTACAAACCCACGGGACACCGGGGCCGAGTACTAAAACCACCGGACACCAGGGACTGAAGAGCTGAATACTAAACCACCCGGACACCAGGGCCGAGATACTAAACACCGGACACCAGGGGCCGGGAGATACTAAACCACCGGACACCAGGGGGTCCGGGATATAAACCACCGGACACCAGGGCCGAGAACAAACCACCGGACAAGGGGCCGAGATACCTAAACCACGCGACACAGGGGCCGAGATTACTTTAAACCACCGGGAAACCAGGGCCGAGATACTAAACCACGGGACACCAGGGGCCGAGATATAACCATCGGACACCAGGGGACGCGAGAACTTAAACCACCGGACACCAGGGGCCGAGAACTAAACCCCACCCCCACCGGACACAAGGGGCAGAGATAATAAACCACCGGACACCAGGGGGGGCCCGAGATACAAACCACCGGACACCAGGGGCCGAGATACTAAACCACCGGACACCAGGGGGCCGGATACTAAACCAACGGACACCAGGGCCGAGATACTAAACCGCCGGGACACAGGGGCGGATACAAACACCGGACACCAGGGGACGAGATACTAAACCACGGACACAGGGCCGAGATAACTAAACCAACGGGACACCAGGGACCGCGATACTGAAACCACGGACACCCAGGGGGGGGCACGAGATACTTAACCACCGGACACCAAGGGGCCGAACGGCTACTAAACCACCGGACACCACGGGGCCGAGATACATAAACCACGGACACCAGGGCCCGAGGATACCTAAACCACCCGAGACACAGGGGCCGAGGATATAAAACCACCGGCGACACCAGGGGCCGAGAGGATGATAGAGAGATACTAAACCACGGACACCCCCGGGACCGAGATACTCAAACCACCGCGACCCCAGGGGCCGAGATACTAAAACCACCGGACACCAGGGGGCCGAGATAGATACCTAAACATCGGACACCCAGGGGCCGCTAGATACTAACCACGGGACACCAGGAGCCAGATATAAACCACCGGACACCAGGGCCGGGGATACTAAACCACCGGACAAAGGGGGCGAGGATACTAAAACCACCGGACACCATGGGGCAGAGATACTAAACCACCGGACCACAGGGCGAGTGATACTAAATCACTGCCACACAGGGGCCGAGATACTAAACCACCAGACACCGGGGCCGAGATACTAAACCACGGAACAGGGGCCGCGAGATATAACCACCGGACCCAGGGGCCGGAGATTACATAAACACCGGACACCAGGGACCACAGGAACGAGGGACCACGATTTAAACCACCGGGACACCGGGGCCCAGATACTAAACCAACGGACACCAGGGCCGAGATTACTAAAACACGGGGACACCAGGGGCCGAGATACCTAAACAACCGGGACACAGGGGCCGAGATATAAACCAAACGACAGCAGGGCGAGATACTAAAACCACCGGACAGCAGGGGCCGAGATACTACACCACCGGGACACCAGGGACCGAGATACTAAACCCAACCGGACACCAGGGAGCCGAGATACGCACTAAACCCACGGGACACAGGGGCCGAGAAAAAACCACGGGACCACCAGGGGGAGATACTAAACCACGGGACACCAGGGCAGAGATATAAACCAGAGGAGGGGACACCGGGGCCGGTACTTAAACCATGCACAACAGGGCCGGGATACTAAATCCCCACAGGACACAGGGGCCCGAGATACTAAACCACCGGACACCAGGGGCCCAGCTGATACTAAACATCGGACAACCAGGGCTGCTGAAGGATTAATAAAAACCACCGGACACCAGGGGACCGAGATGCTAAAACCAACCGGGACACCAGGGACGAGGATACTAAACCATCGAGACACCGGGACCGAGATACTAAACCACCGGACACCAGGGGACCGAGAAGATACTAAACCTCGGCGGAACACCGGGACCGGAGAGACTAAACCCACCGGACACAGGGGCCGAGATACTAACCACGGACACACGGGACCGAGCTACTAAACCACCGGAACCAGGGCCGAGACGAGATACTAAACCACCGGACCACACAGGGCCAAGATACTAAAACCAACGGACAAGGGACACAGGACACCAGGGACCAAGGATACTAAACCAAAATACCCAGGGGGCCCAGATAAAAACACGGGAACACAGGGGCCGGAGATACTAAACCACCGGACACCGGGGCCGAGAGATGCTAAACCACCGGACACCAGGAGGCCAGGAGATGCAAACCACGGAAACCAGGGAACCGAGATATATAAACCAATGCCACACCAGGGACCACCATGAACCAGGACCAAGGTACTACTAAACCCAAACTACAGGAGGACCAAGATACTAAGCCACAATACCAAGGGCCCAGATAGTTAAAAACCACCGGGACACCAGGGGCGAGATGACTAAACCACCAGCAACCAGGGGCCGAGGATACTTAAACCACCGGACCCAGGGGGCCGAGATACTAAACCACGGACCCAGGGGCCGGATACTAACACCGGACACCAGGGGCGAGATGTACGAAAAACCAGGGGCCACCAGGGACGGGGAGATACTAAACCACCGGACACCAGGGACCGGAGATAATAAACCACCGGACACCAGGAACCGAGAATATAAAACCACATGACACCAGGGGCCGAGATACTAAACCACGGACACCACGGGCCGAGAAGAAGAAGACTACAAACACCCGGACACCAGGGACCGAGATACCAACCACCGGACACCAGGGCCGAGATACGAAACACCGGACACCAAGTGGAACCGAGAGACAAACCACAGACCACCAGGGAACCGAGATAACTAAACACCAGAACCAGGGAACGAGATACTAAACCACCAGGACACAGGGGACGAGAAGATTACTAAACCACGGACCACCAGGGGCCGAGGGAGATACTAAACCACCCAAGACACCCAGGGGGACCGAGATACTAACCACCAGGACACCACAGGGGCCGAGAAGAGAGATACAAACCACCGGACCACAGGGGCACCCGAGATAACTAACCACCGGACACCAGGGGCCGGAAGATACTAAACCACCGGACACCAGGGGGGCCGAGGTACTAAACAAGGGGACACCAGGGGGGCCGAGATACTAAACCACGGACACCAGGGAACGAGATAATAAAACACGGGACACCAGAAAACCGAGGATACTAAACCACCTGACACAGGGGCAGAGATTACCTAAAAACCACGGACACCAAGGGCCGAGATTACTAAACAACCGGACACAGGGACCGAGATACTACAAACCAACGGGACACCAGGGGCCGAGATACTCTAAACACCGGACCCCCACGGGGCCGGAGATACTAAACCACGACACCAGGGCCGAGAGAGAGGAAAAAACGGGAAACAAGGGGACGCACGAGATAGATACCGTGTAAAACAAAGGAAACAAACAGGAGGCGGAGAGAGGCGCAGAGAGAAGGGCCGAGGATAAGTAAACCACGAGGCAAGGGGACGAAGCACATTAAACCACGGACCACCAGGGGACGAGTCTAAACCACCGGACACCAGGTGGCCGAGGATACTAAACCACCCGGACCCAGGAGCCCAGATACTAAAAAACACGGACACCAGGGGGGGCCCGAGATACTAAACCACCGGACACCAGGGGCCGAGGATACTAAACCACCGCGACACCAGGGGGATGAGGATACTAAACCCACCGGACACCAGGGACCCCGAGGATCTAAACCACCGGACACCGGGGCCGGCCGAGATACTAAACCACCGGGGACACCAGGGGCGAGATACTAAACCCACCGGACACCAGGGGCCGAGGATACATAACCACGAGACACCGGGGCCCGAGGATACTAAACCACCGGACAAAAGGGGCCGAGATACAAACCACGGACACCAGGGACGAAGTACTAAAACCAACGGACACCAGGGGCCGGGCCGAGATACTAAACACCGGACACCAGGGGCCGAGATATTAAACCACGCGACACCGGGGCCGGAGATTAAACTAAACATCGGGACCCAGGGGGCCGGGATACTAAACCACGGGACACAAGGGGCCGAGATACTAAACCACCGGACACCAGAGGGGTGGAGTACTAAACCACCGAGACACCAGGGGCGAGATAATAAACCACCGAGACACCAGGGGCCGAGATACCTAAAACCACGGACACCAGGGGCCCGAGATACTAAACCACGGACACCAGGGAGCCGAGGATACTAAACAACGACCACCAGGGGCCCGAGATACTAAACCACCGGACACCAGGGGCCCCGATGATACTAAACCACACGGAACCAGGGGCCGAGATTTTACTAAACCACCGGGACACCAGGGGACCGAGATACTAAACCACCGGACACCAGGGGCCGAGATCCGAGATACTTAAACACGGACACCAGGGAGCCGGAGATACTAAACCACCGGACACCAAGGGGGCCGAGATACTAAACCACCGGCACCAGGGCCGAGGGATACTAAACACACCGGACACCAGGGGGCCGAGATTAAGGAAAAAAAAGGACACCGGGGGCGAGAGCTACTAAACCACCGGAACACCAGGGGCCGAAGTGATACTTAAACCACCCGAACAGGGGGCCCGAGATACTAAAACCACCGGACACCAGGGCCGAGATAATAAACCACCCGGACACCAGGGGCCGAGATACTAAACCACCGGACACCAGGGGCCGCGATACTAAACCACCGGACACCGGGGGCCCGAGATCCGAGATACCGAAACCACCGGACACCAGGGGGCCGAATAACTAAACAACCGGCCACCAGGGGCCCGAGATACTAACCCACCGAGAACAAGAGGCCGAGATACTAAACCACCGGACACCAGGGCCCCGAGGAGTCTTAAACCAAGGACACCAGGGGCGAGCCGAGATGTACTAAACAACCGGACCCAGGGGCCGAGGACCGAGAGAGACTAACCCACCGGACACCAGGGCAGAGGGTGATACCTAACCACCGGACACCAGGGACCGAGATTATAACACCGGACACCAGGGGACCGAGATACTAAAACCACGGACACCAGGGGCCGAGACCGAGGATACAAAACCACCGGACACCAGGGGCCGAGATACTCAACCACGGACACCAGGGGCCGAGAATTACTAAACCACCGGACACAGGGGCCGAGATACAAAACCACGGACACAGGGGGGGAGATTACTAAACCACGGACACAAGGGGCCGAGATACTAAACCACGGACACAAGTTTGGCCCGAGAGATACTAAACCACGGACACCAGGGGCGAGGATCCTAAACCATCGGAACACCAGGGCGAGGCTATCTAAACCACCGGACACAGGGGCCGACATACTAAACCAGGCACCGGGCCGAGATACTAACCACCGGAACCAGGGCCGAGGTACAGTTAAAACCATCGGACAAAGGGCCCGAGATACAAACCACACGGGACACCAGGGGCGAGGCGAGTTCTAAACCACCGGACACCAGGGGCCGAGATACTAAACCACCGGAACAACCAGGGGCGAGATAATAAACCACCGGACACCAGGGGCCGAGAGGTTTAAACTAAACAACGGAAACGAAGGACCCACGGCACAGAGGGACCCAAGGATATAAACCAGAAATACAGGGGCCCGATAGTTTAAACCACGGGGCACCCAAGGGGCCGCGATATAAAACACCGGACACCAGGGACCACAGGACACCAGGGACCAAGATACTTAAACAGGGACACCAGGGACCAGATTCTAAACACGAAAATACCAGGGGCCAAGATACTAAACCACAAAACACCAGGGGCCCAGATACTAAAACCACCGGACACAAGGGCAGATATTTACAAACCACCGGAGACCAGGGGCCGATATACAAACCACCGGACACCAGGGGCCGAGTCAAGATACTAAAACCACCGGACACCAGGGGCAGAGATAGATACTTCTAACCACCGGACACCAGGGACGCCGAGTACTAAACCACTGGACACCAGGGACGAGCTACCTAAACCCCGGACACCAGGGGCCGAGATACTAAACCACCGGGAAACCAGGGGGCCGCGAGATTTACTAAACCACCGGACACCAGGGGCAGGAATACTAAACCACCGGACACCAGGGACGGATACTAAAACCACAGGACACCAGGAGGCCGAGATACTACCACGGGCACCAGGAGCCGAGATACTAAACCACGGACACAGGGGGCCCCGAGATACTAAAACCACCGGACACCAGGGGGACCGAGATACATTAACCCCCGGGGACACCAGGGCCGAGAACTAAACCACAGGACACCAGGGGGCCGAGATGCCGAGGATACTAAAACACCGGACACCAGGGCCGAGATGATACTAAACACGCAGACACCAGGGGCCGAGCCGAGCTACTAACAGGACACCAGGGGCCGAGGATCTAAACCACGGACACGGGGGCCGAGCGGAGATACTAAACCAACGGACACCAGGGGCAGGAGATACTAAACCACCGGACCAGGGCCGAGATACTAAACCAACGGACACCAGGGGCGAGATACTAACCACCAGGACACCCAGGGCCGAGATACTAAACAACCGACACAAGGGCAGAGATACTAAACCACCGGACACAGGGGCGAGAGATACTAAAAACCACCGGACACCAAGGGGACGAGATACTAAAACACGGACACAGGAGCCCGAGATACTAAACCACCGGACACAGGGGCCGAGATACTAAAACCACCCGGACACCAGGGGCCGAGGATACTTAAACACCGGACACCAGGGGCCGAGGTACTAAAACCACCGGACACCAGGGACCGAGAACTAAACCACCGGCACCAGGGGCCGAGATACTTAAACACCCGGACACCAGGGGCCGAGCTTACTTAAACCACCGGGAACCAGGGGCGAGATACTAAAACCACCGGTACACCAGGGGGGGCGTGATACTAAACCACGGAAACCAGGGGCCGAGATCTAAACCAACGGACAACAGGGGGGCCACCGAGAAGACCTAAACCACGGACACCAGGGGCGAGGATACTAAACCACCGGACACAGGGGGACGAGATACTAAAACACCGGACACCAGGGGCCGAGATACAAAACCATCGGACACAGGGGCAGAGATTACTCAACCACCGGGACACAGGGGCCGAGATACTCCTAAAACCACCGGACACCAGGGGCCCGAGATAGATAATAAACCCAACGGAACCACCAGGGGCCGAGATACTAACCACCGGACACCAGGGGCCGAGATACTAAACCACGGACACGAGGGACCCCAGGACACGAGGGGACCCAAGCATCACTAAACCAAAAATTACCCAGGGCCCAGATAGTAAACCACGGGGGAACCAGGGGGAGGATAACTGTAAACCAACCGGGACACACAGGGACCACAGGACACAGGGGACCAGATACTAAACCAGGGGACACCCAGGAGCACAATAGATTACTAAACCACCGCAAATACCAGGGGCCCAGATACCTACAAAAACCAGGCCCTACTAAACAACGGACCATGGGGCCCGATACTAAACACGACACAGGGCGATATACCGACCGGTGAGAAGGGCACCGAGGATACTAAACCACCGGACACCAGGGCACGAGATATAAACCACACGGCACCATAGGGAGAGAAACGAACTAAAACCAGGACAACGGACCGAGATCCTAAAACCAGACACCCACGGGCGAGATAACCCGAACCAGGGCCGAGTAGGAGGCCGAGAATAACACTGACACACGACCCACCGGGCCAGGGTACAACCAGGGGACCCCGGGCATACGATAAAAGATACAGGAATACAACCACCGGACACACAGGGGAGCTAAAACCAACCAGGCAGATACTAAAACCACGGACGACAACAGGGGCCGAGAGATACTAAACCACCGGACACCAGGAGAGATACACGCAGGACATCAGGGGACCAGGAGATACTAAACAAGAGACACCAGAGATGACGAACACCGGGAACATAGCCGGATACTAAACCACGACCACGATTTAGGCAGGGGGCGACCAAGATACTAAACCACCAAACACAAGGGGCCAGACAACCACGACAGGCTATACTAACGGGTTATATAGGGTGAGAGGAGGCGCAAGCAGATCAAGATATTGATGGAATTACACTGGATTATCTCCATGACTCGGCGTTGATGGGAAATATACAGAAAATTTTTGTTCCATAATTTTCCAGACGTTTTTCATCATTTTCTTGAGGAGAATAAGTTATGAGGAGCAAGAAGACTCCTTCTCCAGTCTTTTCCATGACTCCTGAAGTGAGAGGAAACACAAGTATTGATCAATTATGGAACAGGGCAGTCCCCGCTGAGACGGCGGCTGTTATAGGGTGCAACCCTGGGGGGGGGGGGTGTCCGAGTCACCCCACACATATGGAAAGTGTCGAATATGTCTCCACCAGAGCAACCCATCCTGTTATTATCACTGCTCTGATATACATTCACTTCATTGAACCAGGCGGGGCTCAGATGGCACAGGGAATCTAAGTACTTGTTGTTATCAGCAAGAGTCATATTGTGTGGCCCGGAGGGTGGGACCAGCGCCTGCGAAGGTATAACTTTTAGTCGTTTGGACTGAAGTAAAATTGGTTGGGTAGCGCGGTACTCTTGGTTTCGGCAGGGTGCCAAAGTTTTTTCTTCTTCCTGCCAAAGTAACAATAGGACGTTCCACTGTTAGATACGTTAAACAATGGAAACCTCCTGAATAATGAATGTCCGGGATTAGGCGGATGGCCCCTGACATAAGGCCACCGAGTAACAACACACCATGCAGGTGACATAATGTAAGCAACCAATCATTGCCCTGCAGTTCTATTATATCTTATATCTGAGCTCGACACAAGAAGCAAGAGCACTGCGCTGGTCGACTCGCAGCGGATTTCCAGTTATGGACTAGCTGAGGTTAGCCTTAGTCTTCTGTAGTGATGTTTCCCTGTCGTGCTCAAGTAATTGGTACTAGTCCCTGCCCACATTACGAACGCACTGGACCGACGTCGGCCCACTAGGAATATGAGGTATACCGACGGAATGATAAAGAGATTATAATAGGGATGGTATAATACACGGAGGTTCTGATTGAAGTTGGGGAAACAGTAATGGCAACTGAGCTGCAGGGAAATGACATCCTCCATCGATACCTCATCCACAGGTGACTTTCATCAAATGTCATACATTTCACATCTGGACCGAGGAACACGGGATGTGTGTCCAGCTAGGATCCACCAAAGGACAGGACCCGGGCAACGCGGACCCACAGCAGGACAGGAGCCGGGGCCACAGACCACAGGCAGGGAAAGGAGCCGGGCCACAGCACCACTGCAGGGAGCAGGAGCGGCAGCCAATGACACATCGGCAGGCAGGACGTATGGCCTAGCAGGCAGGAGCGTGCAACCCCACTGCGGGACTAGGAAGCGGGCCACGACACCACTGCAGGACAGGAGCCGGGCCCACCACGGACGCAGCTGGCACGGAGCCAGGAGACAGAGCCGGGCCACACGACAGACGGCAGGAGCCGGGCAGACCAGAAGGACGGCGGCACGCGACCACAGCAGGACAGGGAAGCACGAGCACGCGAGCCACAGCAGGACAGGAGCCGAGCACGACCACTAGCAGCGGACAGGAGCGCGAGCCACGGGATCACAGCAGCAGGAAGCAGGAGCCGGCGACCAACATGCATGAAGGACAGGGAGCCGAGGCCACCACGAGTCCACGTAACGCAGAGACAGGAGCCGAGGCCACACGATCACTGCAGGCCACATGATAGAGGCACGGGCACGGGCACACGACAACTGAGGACAGGAGCCGGCCACGTGATCATGAGGACAGAGCGAGGCAGCGAGACACGCACGGACCGCCCTTAGCCACCGATCACTGCAGGCGGAGTCCGACACGGACCAGCAGCAGGAGCCAGCACAGTGGAGACTGCAGGACAGGAGCCGGGCCACACGATCACTGCAGGACAGGAGCCGGGCCACACGACCACTGCAGGACAGGAGCCGGGCCACACGATCACAGCAGGACAGGAGCCGGGCCACACGACCACTGCAGGACAGGACCCAGGCCACACGACCACTGCAGGACAGGACCCAGGCCACACGATCACTGCAGGACAGGACCCAGGCCACACGATCACTGCAGGACCTGAGACTCACAAGACAAGACTCCTGGAAATAGGAGCCAGGTTGGCTCTGCTGCTTTGGCAGCTTGCAGCATCTCTTGGCGGAATCTCAAGAGTGAGACAGACTGATACTGACACACTGAAATCTCATGAGAGAGATCTGGAGGCCTAAACAGAGCCTACATTTATAGACTTACCGTGTCTAGACAGTTCTGGAATATTCTGAGCTTCCCGGGATTCTGAAGTAAAGTTACATTTATTTCAGAGATACCATAAATAATTGGAACATTAACTCCTCGGGTACAGAATTTAGTGATAACCCGTCTTGCAGGACATTAGAGCTGCTCTGCTCTTTCCTTGAGGATACATGCTGTGAGAGGGGAGAGGGAGCTGCAGGGGGAGATGCAGAAATCAGCTCCACAAGCATTGGAATAGGAACTGCCTTAGTGCCGTTTCCTCACTCCTGTAGATGTTGGGACATCGCGTCTCGCGCTCTTTGTAAATCCGCTCTGTTTTCAGGATGTGACACGGTTGCACTTTTTTTTTTGCTACTTTGCTTCATCATAGTGGCGACACAATTGTGGTGAAGCGCAGTAATAAATGTGTCACAAACCAGGAACACACACGATCCGCCCCCTTAGCGCAGACAAAATGCAACCGGGACACAATTGTGGCGCAAACACATAATAAAAACCGTGGGACGATCTAAAGACACTTTGTTTTAGCACAAACTATCTGGGCCAATGGGGCTTATTTACTAAGGGTCTTCTGATCACATTTCCATCAAACTTCCCAACATTTTCGGGATTTTCACGCTGTGACCACTATTTAGCAAGGGATTGTGTCGCACGCTATTGGATTTTGGCACAACTGTGGGGGGACATCGGAATTTTTAAATGATTTGGACTGAGCGCGGGATTTAACTTTCAAATTGTGTTGCGAGAAAATTCAAGGAAAACCAGGAAAAAGAAGGAAAACTCCGGGGACCTGAGCGGGGAAGCGACACATGCAGGATATCGGGGGCAGGATCTTAGTGACTCCCCGCACAGCGCATTATACACGTACAATGCACTTACATGCACCAGGAAGAAGAAGTTGAACTCTAGGGACCTGAGCGGGGAAGCGACACATGCAGGATATCGGACGCAGGATCTTAGTGACTCCCCGCACAGCCCATTATACACGTACAATGCACTTATATGCACCAGGAAGAAGAAGGTGAACCCCGGGGACCTGAGTGGGGAAGTGACACATGCAGGATATCGGGCGCAGGATCTTAGTGACTCCCCGCACAGCGCATTATACACGTACAATGCACTTATATGCACCAGGAAGAAGAAGGTGAACCCCGGGGACCTGAGTGGGGAAGTGACACATGCAGGATATCGGGCGCAGGATCTTAATGACTCCCCGCACAGACCAGGGACCGAGAGAAGATACTAAACCAAACGGACACCAGGGGCCGAGATACTAAACACCGGAACCAGGGACCGAGTCTAACCCACCTGACACCAGGGGCCGAGATACTAACCCACCGGACACCAGGGGCAAGATACTAAACCACCGGACACCAGGGGACCACAGGACACCAGGGACCAAGGATACTAAACCAGGGGACACACCAGGGACCAAGATATTAAAACACGAAAAATACCAGGGGCCCAGATAGGTTAAAACACGGGACACCAGGGGCAGAGGGATACTAAACCACCGGACCAACCAGGGGCGCGAGATGCTAAAACCACCCGACACAAGGGGCGACGATGCCTAAACCACCGGACACCAGGGACCCGAGATACTAAACCATTGCACACCAGGACCACCATGACACCAGGGACAACGGTACAACCACAAATACAGGGACAAGTTCTAAGCCCAACAAAATACCAAGGGCCAGCTCGAACCACGGACAACCAGGGGCCGGAGGCATTACTAAACAACGGTGGTGGGCAACAGGAGGGCCGAGATACTAAACCACACCCAGACACCAGGACCGAGAGATACTAAAACCACCAGACACCAGGGGCAGAGATAGTAAACCACGGGACAACAGGGGCGAGTACTAACCACGGACACCAGGGGCGAGATACTAAAAAACACCGGACACCGGGCCGAGATACTAAACCAGGGGACCCACCAGGGGGCCGGAGATACTACCCCCCGGACACCAGGGGGCCCGAGATACTAAACCACCGGCACCAGGACCGAGATTACTAAACACACCTGACACCAGGGCAAGATTTCAATAAAACCACCGGACACCAGGGGCCAGAGTCCGGGCCGAGAACTAAACCAAAACAGGAAACCAGGGAACGAGAAAGAAGAGACTAAAACACAGGACCCACAGGGGCCCCCCGAGATAATAAAACCACCGGACACCAGGGGCGAGATGACTAAACCACCGGGAACAGGGCACGAGGAAGTAAACCACCGGAACACCCAGGGCCGAGATACTAACCACCGGACACCAGGGGCCGACGATACTAAACCACCGGACACCAGGGGGGGCCGAGATACTAAACCACCGGGACACCAGGGGCCGAGATACTAAACCACCGGACACAGGGGCCGAGAGACCGGGGATACCTTAACCACCGCGACACAGGAGCACGAGATACTAACCACGGACACCAGGGGCCGAAGATTACAAACCCACGGGACACCGGGGCCGAGTACTAAAACCACCGGACACCAGGGACTGAAGAGCTGAATACTAAACCACCCGGACACCAGGGCCGAGATACTAAACACCGGACACCAGGGGCCGGGAGATACTAAACCACCGGACACCAGGGGGTCCGGGATATAAACCACCGGACACCAGGGCCGAGAACAAACCACCGGACAAGGGGCCGAGATACCTAAACCACGCGACACAGGGGCCGAGATTACTTTAAACCACCGGGAAACCAGGGCCGAGATACTAAACCACGGGACACCAGGGGCCGAGATATAACCATCGGACACCAGGGGACGCGAGAACTTAAACCACCGGACACCAGGGGCCGAGAACTAAACCCCACCCCCACCGGACACAAGGGGCAGAGATAATAAACCACCGGACACCAGGGGGGGCCCGAGATACAAACCACCGGACACCAGGGGCCGAGATACTAAACCACCGGACACCAGGGGGCCGGATACTAAACCAACGGACACCAGGGCCGAGATACTAAACCGCCGGGACACAGGGGCGGATACAAACACCGGACACCAGGGGACGAGATACTAAACCACGGACACAGGGCCGAGATAACTAAACCAACGGGACACCAGGGACCGCGATACTGAAACCACGGACACCCAGGGGGGGGCACGAGATACTTAACCACCGGACACCAAGGGGCCGAACGGCTACTAAACCACCGGACACCACGGGGCCGAGATACATAAACCACGGACACCAGGGCCCGAGGATACCTAAACCACCCGAGACACAGGGGCCGAGGATATAAAACCACCGGCGACACCAGGGGCCGAGAGGATGATAGAGAGATACTAAACCACGGACACCCCCGGGACCGAGATACTCAAACCACCGCGACCCCAGGGGCCGAGATACTAAAACCACCGGACACCAGGGGGCCGAGATAGATACCTAAACATCGGACACCCAGGGGCCGCTAGATACTAACCACGGGACACCAGGAGCCAGATATAAACCACCGGACACCAGGGCCGGGGATACTAAACCACCGGACAAAGGGGGCGAGGATACTAAAACCACCGGACACCATGGGGCAGAGATACTAAACCACCGGACCACAGGGCGAGTGATACTAAATCACTGCCACACAGGGGCCGAGATACTAAACCACCAGACACCGGGGCCGAGATACTAAACCACGGAACAGGGGCCGCGAGATATAACCACCGGACCCAGGGGCCGGAGATTACATAAACACCGGACACCAGGGACCACAGGAACGAGGGACCACGATTTAAACCACCGGGACACCGGGGCCCAGATACTAAACCAACGGACACCAGGGCCGAGATTACTAAAACACGGGGACACCAGGGGCCGAGATACCTAAACAACCGGGACACAGGGGCCGAGATATAAACCAAACGACAGCAGGGCGAGATACTAAAACCACCGGACAGCAGGGGCCGAGATACTACACCACCGGGACACCAGGGACCGAGATACTAAACCCAACCGGACACCAGGGAGCCGAGATACGCACTAAACCCACGGGACACAGGGGCCGAGAAAAAACCACGGGACCACCAGGGGGAGATACTAAACCACGGGACACCAGGGCAGAGATATAAACCAGAGGAGGGGACACCGGGGCCGGTACTTAAACCATGCACAACAGGGCCGGGATACTAAATCCCCACAGGACACAGGGGCCCGAGATACTAAACCACCGGACACCAGGGGCCCAGCTGATACTAAACATCGGACAACCAGGGCTGCTGAAGGATTAATAAAAACCACCGGACACCAGGGGACCGAGATGCTAAAACCAACCGGGACACCAGGGACGAGGATACTAAACCATCGAGACACCGGGACCGAGATACTAAACCACCGGACACCAGGGGACCGAGAAGATACTAAACCTCGGCGGAACACCGGGACCGGAGAGACTAAACCCACCGGACACAGGGGCCGAGATACTAACCACGGACACACGGGACCGAGCTACTAAACCACCGGAACCAGGGCCGAGACGAGATACTAAACCACCGGACCACACAGGGCCAAGATACTAAAACCAACGGACAAGGGACACAGGACACCAGGGACCAAGGATACTAAACCAAAATACCCAGGGGGCCCAGATAAAAACACGGGAACACAGGGGCCGGAGATACTAAACCACCGGACACCGGGGCCGAGAGATGCTAAACCACCGGACACCAGGAGGCCAGGAGATGCAAACCACGGAAACCAGGGAACCGAGATATATAAACCAATGCCACACCAGGGACCACCATGAACCAGGACCAAGGTACTACTAAACCCAAACTACAGGAGGACCAAGATACTAAGCCACAATACCAAGGGCCCAGATAGTTAAAAACCACCGGGACACCAGGGGCGAGATGACTAAACCACCAGCAACCAGGGGCCGAGGATACTTAAACCACCGGACCCAGGGGGCCGAGATACTAAACCACGGACCCAGGGGCCGGATACTAACACCGGACACCAGGGGCGAGATGTACGAAAAACCAGGGGCCACCAGGGACGGGGAGATACTAAACCACCGGACACCAGGGACCGGAGATAATAAACCACCGGACACCAGGAACCGAGAATATAAAACCACATGACACCAGGGGCCGAGATACTAAACCACGGACACCACGGGCCGAGAAGAAGAAGACTACAAACACCCGGACACCAGGGACCGAGATACCAACCACCGGACACCAGGGCCGAGATACGAAACACCGGACACCAAGTGGAACCGAGAGACAAACCACAGACCACCAGGGAACCGAGATAACTAAACACCAGAACCAGGGAACGAGATACTAAACCACCAGGACACAGGGGACGAGAAGATTACTAAACCACGGACCACCAGGGGCCGAGGGAGATACTAAACCACCCAAGACACCCAGGGGGACCGAGATACTAACCACCAGGACACCACAGGGGCCGAGAAGAGAGATACAAACCACCGGACCACAGGGGCACCCGAGATAACTAACCACCGGACACCAGGGGCCGGAAGATACTAAACCACCGGACACCAGGGGGGCCGAGGTACTAAACAAGGGGACACCAGGGGGGCCGAGATACTAAACCACGGACACCAGGGAACGAGATAATAAAACACGGGACACCAGAAAACCGAGGATACTAAACCACCTGACACAGGGGCAGAGATTACCTAAAAACCACGGACACCAAGGGCCGAGATTACTAAACAACCGGACACAGGGACCGAGATACTACAAACCAACGGGACACCAGGGGCCGAGATACTCTAAACACCGGACCCCCACGGGGCCGGAGATACTAAACCACGACACCAGGGCCGAGAGAGAGGAAAAAACGGGAAACAAGGGGACGCACGAGATAGATACCGTGTAAAACAAAGGAAACAAACAGGAGGCGGAGAGAGGCGCAGAGAGAAGGGCCGAGGATAAGTAAACCACGAGGCAAGGGGACGAAGCACATTAAACCACGGACCACCAGGGGACGAGTCTAAACCACCGGACACCAGGTGGCCGAGGATACTAAACCACCCGGACCCAGGAGCCCAGATACTAAAAAACACGGACACCAGGGGGGGCCCGAGATACTAAACCACCGGACACCAGGGGCCGAGGATACTAAACCACCGCGACACCAGGGGGATGAGGATACTAAACCCACCGGACACCAGGGACCCCGAGGATCTAAACCACCGGACACCGGGGCCGGCCGAGATACTAAACCACCGGGGACACCAGGGGCGAGATACTAAACCCACCGGACACCAGGGGCCGAGGATACATAACCACGAGACACCGGGGCCCGAGGATACTAAACCACCGGACAAAAGGGGCCGAGATACAAACCACGGACACCAGGGACGAAGTACTAAAACCAACGGACACCAGGGGCCGGGCCGAGATACTAAACACCGGACACCAGGGGCCGAGATATTAAACCACGCGACACCGGGGCCGGAGATTAAACTAAACATCGGGACCCAGGGGGCCGGGATACTAAACCACGGGACACAAGGGGCCGAGATACTAAACCACCGGACACCAGAGGGGTGGAGTACTAAACCACCGAGACACCAGGGGCGAGATAATAAACCACCGAGACACCAGGGGCCGAGATACCTAAAACCACGGACACCAGGGGCCCGAGATACTAAACCACGGACACCAGGGAGCCGAGGATACTAAACAACGACCACCAGGGGCCCGAGATACTAAACCACCGGACACCAGGGGCCCCGATGATACTAAACCACACGGAACCAGGGGCCGAGATTTTACTAAACCACCGGGACACCAGGGGACCGAGATACTAAACCACCGGACACCAGGGGCCGAGATCCGAGATACTTAAACACGGACACCAGGGAGCCGGAGATACTAAACCACCGGACACCAAGGGGGCCGAGATACTAAACCACCGGCACCAGGGCCGAGGGATACTAAACACACCGGACACCAGGGGGCCGAGATTAAGGAAAAAAAAGGACACCGGGGGCGAGAGCTACTAAACCACCGGAACACCAGGGGCCGAAGTGATACTTAAACCACCCGAACAGGGGGCCCGAGATACTAAAACCACCGGACACCAGGGCCGAGATAATAAACCACCCGGACACCAGGGGCCGAGATACTAAACCACCGGACACCAGGGGCCGCGATACTAAACCACCGGACACCGGGGGCCCGAGATCCGAGATACCGAAACCACCGGACACCAGGGGGCCGAATAACTAAACAACCGGCCACCAGGGGCCCGAGATACTAACCCACCGAGAACAAGAGGCCGAGATACTAAACCACCGGACACCAGGGCCCCGAGGAGTCTTAAACCAAGGACACCAGGGGCGAGCCGAGATGTACTAAACAACCGGACCCAGGGGCCGAGGACCGAGAGAGACTAACCCACCGGACACCAGGGCAGAGGGTGATACCTAACCACCGGACACCAGGGACCGAGATTATAACACCGGACACCAGGGGACCGAGATACTAAAACCACGGACACCAGGGGCCGAGACCGAGGATACAAAACCACCGGACACCAGGGGCCGAGATACTCAACCACGGACACCAGGGGCCGAGAATTACTAAACCACCGGACACAGGGGCCGAGATACAAAACCACGGACACAGGGGGGGAGATTACTAAACCACGGACACAAGGGGCCGAGATACTAAACCACGGACACAAGTTTGGCCCGAGAGATACTAAACCACGGACACCAGGGGCGAGGATCCTAAACCATCGGAACACCAGGGCGAGGCTATCTAAACCACCGGACACAGGGGCCGACATACTAAACCAGGCACCGGGCCGAGATACTAACCACCGGAACCAGGGCCGAGGTACAGTTAAAACCATCGGACAAAGGGCCCGAGATACAAACCACACGGGACACCAGGGGCGAGGCGAGTTCTAAACCACCGGACACCAGGGGCCGAGATACTAAACCACCGGAACAACCAGGGGCGAGATAATAAACCACCGGACACCAGGGGCCGAGAGGTTTAAACTAAACAACGGAAACGAAGGACCCACGGCACAGAGGGACCCAAGGATATAAACCAGAAATACAGGGGCCCGATAGTTTAAACCACGGGGCACCCAAGGGGCCGCGATATAAAACACCGGACACCAGGGACCACAGGACACCAGGGACCAAGATACTTAAACAGGGACACCAGGGACCAGATTCTAAACACGAAAATACCAGGGGCCAAGATACTAAACCACAAAACACCAGGGGCCCAGATACTAAAACCACCGGACACAAGGGCAGATATTTACAAACCACCGGAGACCAGGGGCCGATATACAAACCACCGGACACCAGGGGCCGAGTCAAGATACTAAAACCACCGGACACCAGGGGCAGAGATAGATACTTCTAACCACCGGACACCAGGGACGCCGAGTACTAAACCACTGGACACCAGGGACGAGCTACCTAAACCCCGGACACCAGGGGCCGAGATACTAAACCACCGGGAAACCAGGGGGCCGCGAGATTTACTAAACCACCGGACACCAGGGGCAGGAATACTAAACCACCGGACACCAGGGACGGATACTAAAACCACAGGACACCAGGAGGCCGAGATACTACCACGGGCACCAGGAGCCGAGATACTAAACCACGGACACAGGGGGCCCCGAGATACTAAAACCACCGGACACCAGGGGGACCGAGATACATTAACCCCCGGGGACACCAGGGCCGAGAACTAAACCACAGGACACCAGGGGGCCGAGATGCCGAGGATACTAAAACACCGGACACCAGGGCCGAGATGATACTAAACACGCAGACACCAGGGGCCGAGCCGAGCTACTAACAGGACACCAGGGGCCGAGGATCTAAACCACGGACACGGGGGCCGAGCGGAGATACTAAACCAACGGACACCAGGGGCAGGAGATACTAAACCACCGGACCAGGGCCGAGATACTAAACCAACGGACACCAGGGGCGAGATACTAACCACCAGGACACCCAGGGCCGAGATACTAAACAACCGACACAAGGGCAGAGATACTAAACCACCGGACACAGGGGCGAGAGATACTAAAAACCACCGGACACCAAGGGGACGAGATACTAAAACACGGACACAGGAGCCCGAGATACTAAACCACCGGACACAGGGGCCGAGATACTAAAACCACCCGGACACCAGGGGCCGAGGATACTTAAACACCGGACACCAGGGGCCGAGGTACTAAAACCACCGGACACCAGGGACCGAGAACTAAACCACCGGCACCAGGGGCCGAGATACTTAAACACCCGGACACCAGGGGCCGAGCTTACTTAAACCACCGGGAACCAGGGGCGAGATACTAAAACCACCGGTACACCAGGGGGGGCGTGATACTAAACCACGGAAACCAGGGGCCGAGATCTAAACCAACGGACAACAGGGGGGCCACCGAGAAGACCTAAACCACGGACACCAGGGGCGAGGATACTAAACCACCGGACACAGGGGGACGAGATACTAAAACACCGGACACCAGGGGCCGAGATACAAAACCATCGGACACAGGGGCAGAGATTACTCAACCACCGGGACACAGGGGCCGAGATACTCCTAAAACCACCGGACACCAGGGGCCCGAGATAGATAATAAACCCAACGGAACCACCAGGGGCCGAGATACTAACCACCGGACACCAGGGGCCGAGATACTAAACCACGGACACGAGGGACCCCAGGACACGACGGGGACCCAAGATACAAACCGATAGAAATACCAGGGCCCAGATAGTAAACCAGGGGCACCAGGGGCCGAGAGATATGTAAACCAACCGGGACACCAGGGACCAAGGACACCAGGGGACCAGATACTAAACCAGGGGACACCGGGCAGCACAATAATTATAAACCACGAAATACCAGGGGCCACAGATACTTACACAACAGGCCCTTTACAAAAACCGACACAAGGGGCCCAGATACTAAACCACACACGGGCCGATAAACCGACCGAGCAAAGGGCCCGAGGTATACTAAACCACCGGACACCAGGGCGAGATACTAAACCGACCGGCCGACACAGGGGCAGACGTAAGATACTAAACCAGGACACGGACCGAGATACTACCGAACCCACCAGAACTAAACGGCGACAGCCAGATACACTGGACCAGGGCCGAGATATAAAAACCTGACAACGACCCGACACACCGGGACTAAACCAGGACCCAGGGCCAATCGACACGTATATACGGAATACTAACCACCGGACACCAGGGACGGCTTAAACAACACAGGAAGATACTATAAACCATCGGACACAACAGGGGCCGGAGATACTAAACCACCTGGACACCAGGACCGAGATCTACCAGGACACCAGGGACCGAAGATATACAAGAACACCGGACGAGGAGTAAACACCGGGACACCATGAGTGCGATACTAAACCACGGCACATGATTAGGAGGGGGCGACCATGATACTAAACCACGAACACAAGGGGCCGAAACCACGAAAGGCGTATACTAACGGGTTAGTATAGGGTAGAGGAGGCGAAGCAGCACAAGATATTGATGGATTACACTGCGCATTGTATCTTCCCTGACTCGGCGTTGATGGGAAATACACAGAAAATTTTTGTTCCATAATTTTTACCAGACGTTTCCATCATTTTTTCTTGAGGAAATAAGTTATGAGGAGCAAGAAGATCCTCTTACTCCAGTCTTTCCATGACTCCTGACAGTGAGAGGAAACCACAAGGTTTTTGATCAATTATGGAACAGGGCGTCCCCGCTGAGCGGCGGCGTGTTATAGGTGCACCCTGGGGAGGAGGGGGGGTCCGAGTCACCCCATCACATATGGAAGTTTGTCGAAGTGTGTCTCCCAACGAAACCCATCTGTATTTCTGCTCTGTATACATTCACTCATGAACCAGGCGGGCTCAGATGAGACGGGATAGATTAAGTACTATGTTGTTATCACAAGGTAGTAATTGTGTGGGCCAGGGGGGAAGCGCCTGCGAAGGTATACTTTTAGTCGTTTGGACGTGAAGTAAAACATTGGTTGGGTAGCGCGGGTACTCGTTGGTTTCGGCAGGTGCAAAAGTTTTGTTTCTTCTTCCTGCCAAGTACAACTAGGACGTTCCACTGTTAGATACCGTAACAATGGAACACCTCCATGAATAATGAATGTCCGGGATAGGCGATGGCCCGGACATAAGTGCCCACACAGTAACAACACACCATGCGCAGTGACATAATGTAAGCAAACCAATCATTGCATCAGTTTTTATATCTTATATTGAAGCTGGACACAAGAAGTAAGCACTGCGACTGTGATGAAAGCTGGATATCAGTTGATGGACTAAGTGAGGTTGCCTTGATCTTTGTAGATGATGCTTCTGTCGCGGCTAGTAGATGTACTTACGCCTGCCTCTCTACGGAACGCACGCGACCGACGTACGCGCCCACTAGGAATATGAGTCATACGACGGAAATGATAAAGAAGATATATGAGGGAGGTAGTAATATCAGGGAGGTTCTGAGTGAAAGTTGGGGAAACAGAATGAGAACTGCGCTGCAGGAGAAATGACATCCTCCTCGATATCCTCATCCAGCAGGTGACCTTTCGCATCAAATGTCATACATTTCACATCTAGGGACCAAGGGAACATCGGGATGTGTGTCCAGCGAGGATCACCAAAGGACAGGACCCGGGCAACGCGGACCCACAGCAGGACAGGAGCCGGGCCACGACCACAGCAGGGAAAGGAGCCGGGCACACACCCACTGCAGGACAGGAGCGGAGCCACATGACCAGCGCAGGGTCCAGATGCTACCGACACAGGGACAGAGCCTGCAACCCCCACTTGCGAGGACTAGGAGAGCGGGCCACGAACCACTGCAGGACAGGAGCCGGGCCCATGACCACGAGGACGCAGCTCGGGCACACGGAGCACGCGGACAGACCGGGCCACACGACCACGACGGACAGGACGGCCCACGCCAGAGGCAGGGAACGCACCGCGACCACAGCAGGACAGGGAAGACGAGGCACGCGAGCCAACACAGGACAGGAGCCGAGCAGCGACCACAGCAGAGGACAGGACGCCGAGCCACGGGATCCACGCGCGGAAGCAGGAGCACGGCGATCAACGATCAGAGGACAGGAGCCGAGCCACCACGAGTCACAGTACAGCAGAGACAGGAGCCGAGGGACCACACGATCCTGCAGCACAGTAAAGAAGGACGGAGCACGGTGCATCCACGATCACTGGGACAGGAGCCAGGGCCACGGATTCATTAGGACAGGACAGGAGCCGCCTTAGCCGTACCACGTGTCCAGGAGCAGACACGCCACGGGACACGCAGGCACCAGGACCGGCCACAGATCACTGCAGTGGCAGGAGTCCGAGCCACGCGACCCACAGGCAGGACAGGAGCAGGCCACATGATACGCAGGACAGGAGCCGGGGACACACGACCACTGCAGGAGCTGGGAGCCGGGCCCACGGACCACAGCCAGGACAGGAGCAGGGCCACGCAACCCACGCAGGACAGGGACCCAAGGACCACGCGGATCACAGCAGGACAGGACCCAGGCCCACACGATCATGACAGGACCATGGAGCTCACAAGACAAGACTCTGAAAATAGGGAGCCAGGTTGGCTCTGCTGCTTCGGCAGCTTGCAGCATCTCGTGGAGGATCTCTAGAGTGAGACAACTGATGCTGACACATGAAATTCTAAGAGAGATCGGAGGCCTAAACAGAGAATTAACATTTAAAACGTTACGTTGTTTAGACAGTCTATGGAATATTCACTGAGCTTCCCGGGATTCATGAATGTAAAGTTACATTATTTCAGAAATCCATAAAAATTGGAACATTAACTCCTCAGGTGCAGAATTTAGTGATAACCCGTCTGCAGGACATACGCTGCTGCTCGTTTCCTGAGGCTTAATGCTGTGAGAGGGAGGAGGAGCGGAGCTGCAGGTGGGTAGAGTGTCAGAAAATAGCCACAAGGCATTGAATAGGAACTGCTTAGTGCCGTGTTCCTCAAACTCCTGAGGACGTTGGGTGGGAACATCGCTGGTCTCGCGTCTTTGTAAATCCGCTGGTTTCAGGAGTGACTTTTTTTTTTTGTACTTTTCGTTCAGTCATAGTGGTTGACACAATTGTGGTGAAGGCCAGTAAGTAAAAGTGGTGTCACAAACCAGGAGAACGACACACGATCCCGCCCCAGAGCAGACAAAATGCAACGGGACACAATTTGGGGCTACAAACACATAATAAAACCGGGGGGTACGATCTAGACACTTGTTTTAGGCACAAAACTATTGGGCAAATGGGGCCTATATTTATAAGGGTCTTCGATCACAGATTCCATCACCAAACTTCCAAACATTTTGGGATTTTCACACTGTGACCGCTATTTATAGCAAGGGATTGTGTCGCACGCTATTGGATTTTGGCGGAAACTCGTGTGTTGCTTTTCAACGGGGGGGCTTCGGAAGTTTGATGCATTTGGACTGATGCGCAGGATTGAAATTTTATTTAACTTGTTTGTGCGAGAACTATTCACCAAACGGAAAAGAGAAAAAGAAGGGTAACTCTAGGGACCTGAGCGGGGAGAAGCGACACACTGCGGATATCGGGCGCAGAGGATCTTAGTGACTCCCGACACAGGCGCATTATACACGGACACCTGCACGTTCATGGCACACAGGAACGACGAAGGTGAACTCCGGGGCCCTGAGCGGGGGGGGAAGGACCACATGGGAGGATATCGGGGGGGCGTATCGTTAGTTATCTCCCGCACAACATATACACGGACAATAACTTAATGCACCAGAAGATAGTAAGAAGGTGAACTAAGGGGACCTGAGCGGGGAAAAAGCGACACATTGCAGGATATCGGTCACTGATTGTAGTGACCATCCCGCACCAGGCATTAACACGGACAATGGCACTACATGCACCAGGAGAGATAGAAGGGGAACTGCGGGGACGGAGGAGGAGCGGGAAGCGGACACATGAGGATTATCGGGCGGAGGATCTAGTGACTCCCCGCACAGCGCATTATACACGGGACCAATGCTTCATGCAACCAGGAAAGAAAGAGGTAAGTGAACTCCGGGACATGGCGGGAAGGAAAGACAACACTGCAGGATCATCGGGCACAGGACCTTTGTGATCCCCGCACAGAGCATTATCACGGGACAATGCACTTACATGCCACCAGGAAGAAGAAGGTGTGAAGTCCTGGACCTGCAGCGGGGAAGGGAGTGGAAGTTGACCACAGGCAGGGGACTACGGGCGCACGGATTTACAAAGGACACGACGGGACCCAAGATCACTAAACCACCGACAAATACCAGGGGCCGAGATATAAACCACGGGACACCAGGGGGAGGTACTGATAAACCAGAACCAGGGACAACACGACCACCAGGACACCAGGGGACCGAAGATACTAACACCCAGGACACCGGGGCCAGCTACTTATAACCACCGCATACCAGGGGCGCAGATACTAAAACCACCAACACCAGGGGCGCCTGATACTAAACCACAGGAAACACAAGGGGCCGAGATAAACCAACGGACCGGGCACCGGAAGACTAAACCACGGAGCACCAGGGCGAGGGATACTAAACCACCGGACACAGGCAGATAACAGGCACCAGGGGCGAGATAAAAACCGATACGGACCACATGGGAGAGATTGACTCAAACCGTGGACACGGGCCGAGACTCTAAAAACCGACACCAGGGCCCAGAGATATACCAACACCACCTGGGGCGAGATACTCACAACAGGCGATCTAACCCGGACGAGGGACGACACAGGGGACCAGCACAACAAGAAATTACAGCCGGTAGTAGGAAGGCCGAGGATTAACCGACGCCAAAGGCGACTAAACCAGGGGCACCAGAAGATATACCAAAACCAGGCACCTTGACACACACCGCGGGAGCTTTACTAACAAGGGACACAGGGGCCCATAAGGTACTAAACACGGAGACCAGGGCGATATACTAACCACCAGGGACACCAGAGATACATAAACCACCGACATACAGGGCGGTAAGATACTAAACCACCGGACAACACAGGGGACGAGACTACTAAACCATACAACAACAGGGGCCGAAGATACTAAACACCACCGGGACACCAGGGGCCGAGATACTAAACCACCGGACACCAGGGGCCGAGATACTAAACACACGGACCAACCGAGGGGACCGGAGATACTAAACACACTAGGACACCAGGGACCGGAGATGGACGATTACAAACCAGCGGACACACAGTTGGATCGCGGATACTAAACACTACCAGGGGCCACCATTGTATACAAACACTTTTAGAGGGGGCAGACCGATACTAAACCACGATCCAAGGGGGCCGTATACTAACGGGTTATATAGGGGTAGGAGGCAGGCAAGCAGCACAAGAATTGATGGATTACACTGGATTTATCTTCCTGACTCGGCGTGATGGGAATAACAGAAAATTTTTGTTCCATAATTTTTCAGACGTTTTCCACTCATTTTTTCTTGGAGGATAATAAGTTATGAGGAGCAAGAACGACTCCTTTCTCCGTCTTTTCCATGACTCCTGAGAGTGAGAGGAAACACAAGTTTTGATCAATTATGGACACAGGGACGTCCCCGCTGAGACGCGGGTGTTATAGGGTGCACCCTGGGGGAGGGGGGGGTCCGAGTCACCCCATCACATATGGGAAATGTCGAATTGTCTCAACCAGAGAACCATCCTGTTTTATCTGGCTCTGATATACATTCACTTCATTGAACCAGGCGGGCTCAGATGGACAGGGATATCTAAGTACTCTGTTTGTATCACAAGTGTAGATTGTGTGGGCCGGGGGTGGGACAGCGCCTGCGAAGGTATACTTTTTAGTCTGTTTGGACTGAAGTAAAATTGGTTGGTAGCGCGGGTACCTTGGGTTTCGGCCAAGTGTGCCAAAAGTTTTTGTTCTTCTTCCTGCCAAGTACAATAGACGTTCCACTGGTTAGATACGTAACAATCGGAAACCTCCAATGAATAATGAATGTCCAGGGATAGGCGGATGCGCCCGACATAAGCCACACGTAGTAACAACACACCATGCGAGGGACATAATGTAAGCAAACCAATCATTGGCCTATCATATTTTATAATCTTACTGAAGAAGGAAAGAAACACTGCACTGCCGCTGGCATCGTATGGACAAGCCTGGGATTCCAGTTGTGATGGATGTGAGTGTTGAAGGCCTTAGTTTGAGGGTCTTCCCTTTCGCTCTCATCATTTACCAGTACGCCACCCTCGGAGCCGCGCATCACGCGGCCCCAGGAATATGAGTCATACGCGAATGATACAAGAGATATAACTGAGGGATAGGTACTAATACAGCGGAGGTTTGAGTGAAGTCGGGGAAACAGAATGAGACATGCGCTGCAGGGAAAATGACATCCTCCATTCGATCCCATCACAGGTGACTTTCGCATCAAAGTCATACATTCACATCTGAGGACCGGGAACATCGGGATGTGTGTCCAGCTTAGGATCACCAAAGGACAGGACCCGGGCACCGCGGACCACAGCAGACAGGAGCCGGGGCCACCGACCACAGGCAGGAAAGGGAGCCGGGCCACAGCACCACTGGCAGGAGCAGGAGCGGGCCAACATGACACGCAGGACAGGAGCCGGGATGTCAAGCGACAACAGCAGGACTCAGGAGCCGGGCCCCAACCCACCACTTGCCGGGGACAGGAGCGGGCCACATGACCACTGAGGGACAGGCAGCCGGGCACCAACGGACCACTGCAGGAGCAGGAGCCGGGCCACACGACCACGCAGGACGGAGCCGGGCCCACGCGACCACAGCAAGGACAGGGAAACAGGCCACGCGACACACAGACAGGGGAAGCACGGACGAGCCACGAGGCAGACCGGGCCACGACCACTAGCAGCAGGACAGGACGCGAGGCCACGCGACACAGCAGCAGGACAGGGCCGGCGGATCACAGCACGATCATGCAGGACAGGGAGCCGAGCCCACGCACTGCATCCACTGGAACAGAGACAGGAGCCGAGAGCCACACGATCACTGCAGCTGATCGAAGGACCGGAGCCGTGCACTACGACAGGACAGGAGCCAGCAGTACTGCAGGACAGGAGCCGGGCCACGTCGAGAGAAACGCCAGGAACAGCCGGCCAGCGCGATCACTGCACAGTCGCGAAGGAGTCCAGGCAGCACGGGGCGACCACAGCAGGACCAGGACCAGGCACATGATGACTGCATTGGACAGGAGCCGGGCCACGACCGACAGCGGACAGGAAGCCACATGAGGCGTGCAGGAGCCGGGCCCACGCGACCGCAGGACAGGAGCGCCCGAGACCAGCCAGGACAGACAGGCCACGACACAGCGGACAACAGGGACCACAGGTCCACGCGGATCACAGCAGGACAGGACCCGAGGCCCACACGATCATGCAGGACCTGGGCTCACAAGACAAGACTCTGAAATAGGGAGCCGGTTGGCTCTGCTGCTTCGGCAGCTTGCAGCATCTCGTGGAGGAATCTCAAGAGTGAGACACTGATGCTGACACAGAATTCTAGAGAGAGATCGGAGGCCTAAACAGAGAATTACATTTAAAAGACTACGTGTCTGACAGTTGGAATATTCCTGAGCTTCCCGGGATTCTGAAGTAAAGTTACATTTTTTCAGAATACCATAAATGAATTGGAACATTAACTCCTCAGGTGCAGAATTTAGTGATAACCCGCTGCAGGACAGTTACGCGTGCTCGTCTTCCTGAGGATAATGCTGTGAGAGGGAGAGAGCTGGAGCTGCAGGGGGAGAGGCGAAAATAAGTCACCAAAGCATTGAATAGGAACTGCATTAGTGCCGTTGTGCCTCAAACTCCTGTAGAGTGCGTGGAACATCGCGTCTCGCGCTCTTTGTAAAAGATCCGTCTGTTTTCACGGAGTGAGCTTTTTTTTTGGTACTTTTCTTCAGTCATAGGGTGACACAATTGGGTGGAAGCGCCAGTAATAATAAGGCTGTCACAAACCAGGGAACAGCACAACGATCCGCGCCCCTAAGAGCAGACAAAAATGCAACCGGGACACAATTTGGCGGCTCAAACACATAATAAAACCGGGGGTGTACGATCTCAGACACTTGTTTTAGGCACAAAACTATCTGGGCAAATGGGGTCTTATTATAAGGGTCTTCCGATCAAGATTTCCATCCAAAACTTCCAACATTTTGGGGCTTTTCACACTGTGACCGCTATTTTAAGCAAGGGATTGTGTCGCACGCTATGGATTTTGGCGGAAACGCTGTGTTGCTTTCAGACGGCGGGGGCTTCGGAAGTTTTAGACCTGATTTGGACCTGAGCGCAGGATTTGAATTTTAAATTGTGTAGCGAGACTAATTCAAAGGAAAAACAGGAAAAGAAGGGTAACATACAGGGACCTGAGCGGGGACAGGACACTGCAGGATATCGGGCGCAGGATCTTAGTGACTCCCGACACAGGCGCATTATACACGGACAATCCACGTACATGGCACCAGGAAGAGAAGGTGAACTCCGGGGACCTGAGCGGGGGGGGGGAAGGACCACATTGCAGGATATCGGGGGGAGGTATCGAATTAGCTCTCCCGCACATACATTATACACGGACAATAAACTTAAATGCCCCAGGGAAGAATAGTAAGAAGGGAACTCCGGGACCTGAGAGGGGAAGCGACACATGCAGGATATCGGTTCACTGATATGTAGTGACCTCCCCGCACCAGCGCATTATACACGGACAATGGCACTACATGAACCAGGAAGAATAGAAGGGGAACTTCGGGACGCTGAGCGGGAAGCGGACACATGCAGGATATCGGGCGGCAGGATCTAGTGACTCCCCGCACAGCGCATTATACACGGACCAATGCACTTACATGCACAGGAAGTGAAGGTGTGAACTCCGGGCGACATGGCGGGGGAAAGACAAATGCAGGATACGGGCACAGGACCTTGTACACCCGCACAGAGATTATACACGGGACAATGCACTTACATGCCACCAGGAAGAAGAAGGTGAAGCCTGGACCTGAGCGGGGAAGTGACACATGCAGGAGATAGGGCGCACGATCTTAGTGACTCCCGCACAG
>WNYA01000536.1:8185-35092 GCA_019512145.1 Engystomops pustulosus | reverse complement strand
GTGACTCCCCGCACAGCGCATTATTATACAGGACCCCAATGCTACTTACATGCAACCAGGAAGGAAGAAGAAGGGTGAACTCCTTGGGGACCTGGAGGGGAAGCGACACATGCAGGATATAGCGCACGATATTAGTGACTCCCAGCACCAGCGCATTATACACGGACAATGGCACTACATGCACCAGGAAGATCAGAAGGTGTGAACTTCCGGGGACCTGAGCGAGGAAGCGGACACATGCAGGATATCGGCGGCGCAGGATCTAGTTGACTCCCCGCACAGCGCATTAGTACACGGGACCAATGATCTACATGCACGAAGAGAAGTGAGAGCGCGCTGAATCCGGGGACCTGAGCGGGGAAATTTGGACATAGGAGCGAGGATATGGTGCCAGGACTCTAGTACCCCGCACAGAGATTATACACGGGACAATGCACTTACATGCCACCAGGAAGAAGAACGGTTGAAGACCGGACCTGAGCGGGGAGGGAAGCGACACATGCAGGAGATATCGGGCGCACGATCTTAGCTGACTCACGCACAGGCATCTTACACGAGACAATGCACTACATGCCCGAAGAAGAAGCGTGTGAACCAGGGACTGAGCGGGGAAGCGGAGTGACCCATGCCAGATATCGGACTGCAGGATCTGTAGGACTCCCATGCAGCCGGCCATATATCAGGACCCAATGCATTACATGCACAGGAAGCGCGGTGAACGGGCCGAGGGAGGAAGAGGCCGGGAACAGCATGAGGCATAGAGATTATGCGCGCAGGGCGAGCCTTGTGGACTCCGCACAGGCATTTAACCGGACATGTGCTACTACATGCACCAGGAAAGAAGAAGGTGAACTCCGGGGACCTGGAGCGGGGAGGACACCCCCCCCCCCCCCTCATGCGGTATTGGCGGATTCAGGTTTGACTCCACGCGCACAGACAGTCTACATGCACCAGGAAAGGTTGACTCCGGATGGCGGGAGGCCACGGATAGGCCAGATCTTATGCTAGCACATGCTTACCACAGCAATGCCGAAAGTGCACCAGAAGAGAAAGACAGAAGGTGTGAACAGCCAGGGCACTGAAGGGGGAGTGAGTGGACACAGCAGGATATCGGAGACGATGCTTGTGACCCCTGCACAGCGCATTATACAGCGGACAATGCAATAATGCACCAGGAAGAGAAGGCTGAACTCAGGGACCTGGGTGGGAGAGAGAAACAATGCAGGAGTCTGGAGGAGAATCTTGCTGACTCCCATGGCACAGCGCATTATACGGACAATGGCATAAATGGCACCAGGAGAAGAAGGTGAACCAGGGGACCTGAGCGGGAGGACGAAATGCAGGAGATGACCAGAGAGCGGGATTCTAGTTGATCGACTGGCACTTTATCGCATTCTTACACGGACAATGCACTTACATGCCCACAGATAGAAGCAGGTGAACTCTGGGGACCTGAGCGGGGAAGCGGAGACCATGCAGGATATCGGACGCACGGATCTGAGGACTCCCAGCAGCAGCGGCATATACACGGACAATGCATTACATGCACAGGAAGAATGAAGGTGAACCCGGGGACCTGAGCGGGAGGAAGACGGGACACATGCAGGATAAATATATCGGCCGCGCAGGCGCGAGCTTAGGACTCCCGCACAGGCATTGTACACGGAACAATTGCACTTAATGCACCAGGAAAGAAGAAGGTGAACTCCGGCGGACCTGAGCGGGGAAGAGACACCCCGCCCCCCCCCCCCCCCCCCCCCTCATGCAGGATATTGGGTGCAGGTTTGGACCTCCCGCACAAGCGCATTATACACGGACAATGTCACTTAACATGCACCAGGAAGAAGAAGGTTGAAACTCCGGGGACCTGAGCGGGGGAGGAAGCGACACATGCAGGATATCGGGCGCAGATCTTTAGTGACTACCTGCACAGATGCATTATACACAGACAGACAATGCACGTAAAGTGCACCAGGGAAGAAAGAAAAGAAAGACAGAAGGTGTGAACTACAGGGCCTGAGGGGGAAGTGAGTGGACACAGCGGATATCGGATGAACGAATCTTTAGTGACTCCCTGCACACGCGCATTATACGAGGGACAATGCAGACTTACAGGTGCACCAGGAAGAGAAGGTGAACTCCAGGGACCTGAGCGGGGGGAGAGAGTAAAACAATGCAGGAATCGGAGGAACGAATCTTAGCTGACTCCCATGGCACCAGGCGCATATACCCGGACAATGCACTTAACATGCACCAGAAGAAGAAGGTGAACCCAGGGACCTGAGCGGGGAAGCGACAAATGCAGGATGATTGGACGCAGAGAGGGGATCATAGTTACTCCACTGGCACAGACGCATTATTTTACGCGGACACTGCAACTACAGGTGCATCAGGAAAGGAAGGAGAAGGTGAACTCCAGGGACCTGACCGAGCACGGGGGGAAGCCGTGGAAGGATGGGGACACAAGTGAACAGGATATCGGGCAGGATCCTCGGGACCCCTGCCACGAGGCGCTATTGAGTTACACGGACAATGCACCTTACATGCACAGAGAGAAGTAAGACAGCGGAAACTCCGGGACTGAAAGGGGGGACAGCGAACACAAGCAGGGGATATCGGGTGCAGGATCTTTAAGTGAACTCCCTGCACAGCGCATATACACGGACAAATGCACTTAATACCTGCACCAGGAAAAGAAGAAGGTGAACGACCGGGACCTGCGCGGGGGAACGACACATGCAGGATTATCGGGCGCAGGATTCCTAGTGAACTCCCTGCCACAGCCATTGCTACACGGACAAGCACTTAAATGCACCCGAAGAAGAAGGTGAAACTACGGGGGAAGCCTGCGGGACATGAGCGGGGGAGGAAGAGGACACAGCAGGATAATCGCGGTGCAGGACTTAGTGACTCCCTGCACAGCCATTTATACAAGGACAAGCAATTACATGTTACCAGGAAGAAGAAGGTGGAACTCGGGGACCTGAGCGGGGGGAGGACGCGACACATGAGGATATCCAGGTGCAAGATTCTTAGTTGACTCCCCGCACAGCGCATTATACACGGACAATGCACTACATGCACCGGAAGAAGAAGGTGGTGTGAACTCCGGGGGACCTGGACTGAGCGGGGAAGCGACAAGTGCAGAGATCGGGCGCAGGATCCTCAGTGACTCCCTGCATCAGCGCATATACAGGACAAGGCACTTACAGCACCGGAAGAAGAAGAGGGGAATCCGGGGACTGAGGGGGAGGAGGGAAAGCGACACATGCAGGATATAGGTTGGTGCATGGTCCTAGGCTCCCCGACAGCGGCATTAGTACGTCGGACAATGACACGTACATGACCAGGAAGAAGAAGGTTTGAACTACAGGGACACTGAGCGGGAGGAGGAAGGACACACATGCGGATATCGGGCGGCAGGATCTTAGTGACCGACCACAGCGCATTATAACGGACATGCACTTACATGCAATAGAAGAAGAAGAAGGTGGACGCTCCGGGGACTGGAGCGGGGAAGCGAACCATCAGGGGATATTCGGAGGGCGGATCTCTAGTTATGCTCCCCGCACAGCACCATTATACACGGACAATCACATACATGCGACCAGGAAGAAGAAGGTGAACTAAGGGGACTGGCGGGAAAAAGCGAACCTTGAGACGGGCGGACGATAGAATCCCGCACAAATGACAAGGCACTTATGCACAGGGAAGGGACGCGGCAGAGGGGGGCGAAGCACAGAGGATTACGGCGAGGATCTTAAGTGACTCCCCGCACAGACATTATAACGAGAGGACAAAGACTTCATGCAACCAGGAAGAAAGTAGAGGAAGGTGAACTCGGGACCTGAGCGGAAAGGAGGACCACCATGCAGGTCATCGGTCGCAAGGACGTTTAGTGCACTCCCCGACAGGACGCATATCACGGACAATGTGCATTACATGCACCAGGAAGAAGGAGAGTGTGAACTCCTGGCCTGCAGCGTGAAGGAGGGAAGTGACCACATGCAGGGGACTATCGGAGCGCACGGATCTTAGTGACTCCCGCACAGCGCAATATACAGGACCCAAGGCTACTTACATGCACCAAGGAGAAGAAGGGTGTAATTGCCGGGACCTGGAGCGGGGAAGCAATAGACACATGCAGGAGATAGGCGTACGATCTTAGAAGACTCCCGCACAGCGCAATTATACACGGGACAATGCACTTACACTGCACCAGGAAGCAGAAGTGTGAACTCAGGGGACATGAGCGGGAGGGAAGCTGACACATGCACGGATATCGAGGGCGCCAGGATCTAGTGATCTCCCGCACAGCGCATTATACAGGGACAATGAATGCTTACATGACACCAGGAAGAAGAAGGTGGAAGCCGAATCTCGGGGGACCGATGAGGGAGGAATTGCGACACATGCCGAGGATATTGGGCAAGGATCTAGTGACTCCCCGCAAGGACATTATTACACGGACAATAGCACTTACATGCACCAGGAAGAGAGACGGTTGAAAATCCGGGGACTGAGCGGGGGGGGAGGGAAGCGGACACATGCCAGGATATCGGGGCAGCGATCTTTAGCTGACTGCGCACAGTGCATTATACACGGACATGCACTTACATGCACAGAAGACGAAGGGTGAACCCGGCGACCTGAGCGGGGAGTAAGTGCGCAATGCCAGGATATAGGCGCCAGATCTTAGTGACTCCCTGCACAGCCATTATACAGGACCAATGCATTACATGCAAGCCGTGGAAGGGCAAGAGGTGAATCCAGGGAGGCCGGGGCAAAGTGACATGCAGGTTAGGGGGCACGGTCTGCGTGGACTCCGCCAGCGCATTTATACGAGGACCAGGCTACTACATGCCACCAGGTAAGAAGAAGGTGAACTCCAGGGCCTGGAGCGGGGAAGCGACACATGCAGGCTATTGGGCGGATTCTTAGTGACTCCCCGCACAGCGCGCATTTATACACGGACAATGCCCAGTTACATGCCACACAGGAAGCGTAAGAAGGTGGAACGTCCAGGGGGACTGACGGGGGAAGGGACCAACAGGATCGGCCTGCAGGTTTGCCAGATTTTGTGACCCCTGCACAGCGCATTATACACGGACAATAACATGTCCAGACTTCAAAGGTAATAAAAACACGCGAAAAAAAATAGAACTCTATAAACGCGTCGAGCCGCGGAGGAATGGATCTGAGAAATGCCAGGTACTTTCCTTATCTGCAGCGGAGCGCAGTTAAGTATCTTCCTTCTATAGTCCTCATACGGTAGCGGATAGCGTCTCCTCGGCGTCATGGACACAGGTTAGCTCCTTACTGTTACGTCCTGTTTGATGATTGGCTCGTGGGGTGGTACGAAACCTCGCTACTACAGACCAGGCACACCGGGGCCCCTACACCCCCCCTCCATTAAACCAAACTAAGAAGGACAAATACAGCTGTGGAGCATCAGCGCTTGGTCGTCCGACATGAGGGAAAGACCTCCGATATATTGGTGTGGCCGGCACCTATTACCACCCCACGGCTGATGGAGAAGACCCTGGCCTGACGGCGCTGGGAGATGATCCTTCACCGTGTTGGGGTTCCTCAATGGTTGTTAGGGCAAGATGAGGCCGCAGGATTCCTAGAATGACCCCTGGCGTCTGTAAACACTGTCCATCTGAAGGTCTCCAGGACAGGCGGGACAGAGGCCCATATTCTAGAGCCCCAAATGTCCATTGGGCCCGCCAGACCTTCAGAGGGCAACTCTTAAAGTCAGTATACATAAAGGTCCAGGAGGCTCCGGTTTGCCCCTGTTCTCAGGTTCAGACTAGGAGCAGAAAGAAGAGAAACCCATACGTTCGGCACAGACAGAGAGGGTCATATAGGGTCCACATGGATGAGGTTCCTAGAGTGTCATTGGTGGAACTCAGGAATTCGGACGTTCTATTGGATTTAATGTGAAGAGTTGCCCATAAAATCTTTATTTTAGAACACCAAACCGAAAGATCCCAGACCATGGGCCATCCTAGAAGATCTAGACATGTGCTGCTCAGGGTCATGACCATTAGAAGTACCTTCTAGAGACAGATATGATTTTATATATATATATAGATTTATTGGGGCACAGTGTGGGCGTTGTGGTGTGAGGGGGTATATATGATTTATTTGGGGGCACCAGTGTGCTCAGTTGTGGTGTGAGGGTATAGATGAATATGTGGGGGTAAACATGTGGGCAGTTGTGTTGTGAGGGGTATATATGATATATGTGGGGGGTACAGTGTGGGCAGTTTGGTGGGATATGTGAGGGATTATATGAGGGGCACAGTGATTGTGTGGTCAGTTGTGGTGTGAGGGGTATATATGATATATGGTGGGGGCACAGCTGTGGGCAGTTGTGTGTCTGTGAGGGTATATAGAATATGTGGGGGTACAGTGTGGGCAGTTGGTTTGGTGTGCGGTCGGTATATGTGATATTGATGGGGGGTACAGTGTGCGGCAGTTGGTGGTGTGAGGGTATATATAGATATATGTGGGGTACAGTGTGGTGGCCGTTGTGGGTGTGAGGGATATATATGATATATGTGGGGCACAGTGTGGTCGTTGGTGATATGAGAGGTATATATGATATATGGGGGAAGATGTGTACAGTGTGGACCAGTTGGAGTTTTGACGGTGCTGGTCTTATATGATAATGTGGGAGCCAGTGTAGTCAGTGTGATGGTGTGAGGGGTATGTAGCTCCCGTGTGAGGGGTTATATATGATATATGTAGGGACCACAGGTGTGGGCAGTGGGGTATTGAGGGGGTGGTAATATGATATATGTGGGGGACACAGTTGGTCAGTTGTGGTGTGTGAGGGATATATATGATATATGTGGGGGCACAGTTGTGGTCAATAATGGGTGAGGGTTAATATGATATATGTGGAGGGCACAGTGTGGTCAGTTGTCGGTGGTTTGTGAGGGAGATAGATGAATTATATGTGGGGGCACAGGTGTGGGTCGAGTTGTGGGGGTGAGCGGGTGTATATGAATATATGTGGGGGGGCACAGGTAGCAGTTGTGGTATGAGGGTTCTATGATAGATGTGGGGGCACAGTGGGGCAGTTGTGGTGTGAGAGGTAGATATGCTTATATGTGGGGGAACAGTGTGGTCGTACTGGTAGAGTGGTAGGGGGTAGAATGATATATGTGGGGGGCACAGTGTGTCATTGTGGGGTTGGAGGGATATATCTGATATAGTGGGGGCCAGTGTGGTCAGTTGTGGTTGTGAGGATATATCTGATATATTTGGGGGCACAGTGTGGTCAGTGTGGTGGCGGGGTGTATTATGATATTGTGGGGGCACAGTGTGGTCGGTTGTGGCAGTGTGAGGGGTATATTGATACAATGTAGGGGCCACAGTGTGGTCAGGTGTGGTGTGAGGGCTATATATGTATTATGTGGGGGGTAGGCCGGTACGAGTTTGTGGGGGCAGTTGTGGGTGGTGTGTGAGGGGTGTATATGATATTTGTGTGGGCACAGTGTGGTCAGTGGTGGTGGATGATGGTGTGAGGGGGGTATTTATGATATATACAGGGGCACAGGTGGTCAGTTGTGGGTGAGGGATATATGGATATGTGGGGCACAGGTGGTCAGTTGTGGGTGAGGAGGTATATATATGTGGCGGGCACTGTCTGGTCAGTTTAGTGTGAGGGGTATATATGATATCTGTAGGGCCCCCAGTTGGGACCAGTGGTGGTGTGAGGGGTTATATATGATTATGGGGGCACAGGGTGGTCAGTTGTGGTGGGTGGGGGGTATAGATGATATATGTGGGTGGGGGGACACAGAGCGCAGCTGTGGTCAGTTGGTCGGAGTATTGTTGGAGGGGGTAGTATATGATATATGTGGGGACAGTGGGAGTAGGGGTGGAGTGGTTATAAGGATAATGTGGGGGCACGTCGTGGTGTGGACGTTGTGGACGTGAGGAGGTATAGTATGATTTATTTGGGGCACAGCGGATGTGGGCAGTTTTGGGTGAGGCGGTATTTATATATTATGTGTGGGCATGCAGGGCACAGTGTGTCAGTTGTGGGTTGAGGGGTATATATGATATATGTGGGGGTTACAGGGTGGGCAGTTGGGTGGAGGGGTATATTATGAGATAGGTGGGGTACGAGTTGGGCAGTTGTGGTGGTGATGGGATATATGTGGGGGGCACAGTGTGTGTCAGTTGTGGTTGTGAGGGGTATATATGATATGAGTGGGGGCACGTGGGCAGTTGTGGTTGTGTGAGGGTATTAATATGATATATGTGGGGTACAGTCGTGGTCAGTTGTGTTGTGAGGGTATATATGATATATGTGGGGGTTTACGTGTGGGCGTTGTGGTGGGAGGGTATATATGCTATATGTGGGGGTACAGTTGTGGGCAGATGGTGGTGTGAGGGATATATATGATATCTGTGGGGGGCACAGTGTGGTTCATTGTGATATGAGAGTGAGATAGGATATATGTGGGGGGCACAGTGTGTTAACAGTTGTGGGATGTGAGGGGTGTGGTATGGTATATATGATATATGTGGGAGCAAGGTAGTCAGTTGTGGGTGTGCAGGGTTTATAGATGATATATGTAGGCCACAGGTTGTGGGCAGTTGTGTATGCGGAGGTATATATGATATATGTGGGGGCAACAGTGATGGTAGTGTGGTGTGAGGGAAATATGACTATATGTGGGGGCACAGCGTGGGTCACTACTGGTGTGAGGGGTATATATGTTATGTGGCGGGCACAGTGCTGGTCAGTGGTGGCAGTGTGAGGGCTAGTATGATATATGTGGAGGGCACAGTGTGGTCAGTTGTGGGGTCTGTGAGGGGTTTTGTATATGATTATGTGGGGGCACAGTGTAGTGTAGTCAGTTGGTGGTATGAGGGTATATGATATATGTGGGTGGCACAGTGTGGGCCGGTGTGGTGTGGAGGAATATATGATTATATGTGGGGGCACAAGATGTGGTCTAATGGTGGGAGGGGTATATATGACTCTATGTGGGGGCACAGTGGGGTCAGTTGTGGTGTGAGGAAATATATATGAATTGTGGGGGCACAGTGTGGTCAGTTGTGGTGTGAGGGATATATATGATATATGTGGGGGCACAGTGTGGTTCATGTTGTGGATGGTGTGAAGGGTTGATATGCTATATGTGGGGTCACAGTGTTAGTCCGGTTGTGGTATGAGTGGTATATGATATTATGTGGGGAGGTACAGTGTGGGCCGTTGTGGGGCGGGGTGGATGGTATATCTGATTATATGGGGGGCACAGCCAAGGTGGTCAGTTGTTAGGGTACGCATATGTAAGGGGTTAGATTATGATATATGTGGGGGACAGTGTGGTCAGTTGTAGTGTTGAGGGGTATATTATGGTGTATGTGTGGGGCACAGTAGGATTCTGGTGTGGTCAGTTTGTGGATTTGTGATGGTGGGTGTAATATATTATATATTGGGAGGGACACCAGTATGGTAAGGTGGTGTGGAGAGGGTATATATGTATATGTAGGGCCACAGGTGGGCAGTTGTGGTGTGAGGGGTTATCTGATAATTGTGGGGGGCACAGTGTGGTCAGGTGTGGTGTGTGGGGGTATATATGATATCTGGGGGGGCACCGTTGTGGTCAGTTGTGGGTGTGGGCGGGGGTATAATGATATATTGGGGGACAGTGTGGAGCAGTGCTGGTGTGTGGGGTCATATAGGAATATGTGGCGGGCACAGTGTGGTCAGTTGTGGTGAGGAGAGGTATATATGAGATAGGTGAGGGGCCCGTGTTGGTCAGTTGTGGTGTGAGGGGTAGTATGGTTGGAGGGTGTATGCACAGATAAATGTAGGGGCACAGTGTGGCAGTTGTGGTGTGAGGGATATATATGATATAGTGGGGGCACAGGTGGTCAGTTGTGTATGACGAGGTATATATTGTATATTGTGGGGGCACAAGTGGGTAATGTGTTAAGAGTGGGGACAGTTTGGTGGAGGGGTTCTCTGTGAGGGGTATATTGATATAGTGGAGCACAATGTTATTGTGTCAGTGGTGGTGTGAGGGGTGGTAATATGATATATGTAGGCCACAGTGTGGGCAGTTGGGGTATAAGGGGGATAATGATATATGTGGGGGCACAGTGCTGTGGTAGTGGTGGGTGTGAGGAGTATATGATATATGTGGGCACAGTGTGGTCACTACTGGCTGTGAGGGGTAGATATGATATAATGTGGGGGCACAGTGTGGTCAGTTGTGGGTGAGGGGATATATTGATATCTGGGGGGCACAGTGTGGCAGTTGTGGTGTGAGGGGTGTATATTAATATGTGGGGGCACAGTGTAGTCAGTTGTGGTCTGAGGGTATATGATATATGTGGGGGCACAGCTATAAAGTGGGCATTGTGGTGTGAGGTGGAGGATATATGATATATGTGGGTGGCACAGGTGGTACAGACTGGGGGGATGTGAGGTATATATGATATTGTGAGGGGCACAGGTGGGTTCATGTGTGTTGTGCTGTGCGTGTGAGGGATATATATGATATATGTGGGGGCCCAGTTGGGTAGTTGTGGTGTGAGGGGATATAATTGAGGTATGTGGCGGGCACGTGTGCGTCAGTTGTGGTGTGAGGGGGGTCATAGATTATATGTGGGGTCACAGTTGTAGTCAGTTTGGTATGAGGGGATATGATATATGTGGGAGGTACAGTGTGGCAGTTGTTGGTGAGAGTGGGGTTATAATGATATATGTGGGGCGCCAGTGTGGTCAGTTGTGGTGTGAGGGGTTTCTATATGATATATGTGGGGGACAGACAGTGGTCAGTTGTAGTGTGAGGGGTAGTATAGAGTAATGTGGGGGCACAGTGTGGTAGTTGTAGTGTGAGGGGTAGCGATATATATAAGTGTGGGGGGACAACAGTGTGGTCAGTTGGGTGTGAGGTGTATATATGATATATGTGGGGGCCAGTTGTGCGTCAGTTGTGGCTAGTGTGCTGGTTGTGAGGAGATATTATATATATGTGGGGCACAGTTGGTCAGGTTGTAGGTGTGAGTGGGTAATATTATGTATATGTAGGGCCACAGGGTGGGCAGTTGTGGTGTTGAGGGGATATATGATATATGTGGGGGCCACAGTGTGTCGGTGTGGTGTGAGGGGGAATATGATATATGTGGGGGCACAGTTGTGGTCAGTTGTGGTGTGGGGGTGTATATATGATATATAGGTGGGGGGTACACCGTGTGGGCAGTTGTGGTGTTGTGGAGGTGGCGTATATATGATATATGTGGGGGCACAGTGCATGTGTTAGTGACTCCCCGCACAGCGCATTATACACGGACAATGCACTTACATGCCCCAGGAAGAAGAAGGTGAACTCCGGGGACCTGAGCGGGGAAGCGACACATGCAGGATATCGGGCGCAGGATCTTAGTGACTCCCCGCACAGCACATTATACACGGACAATGCACTTACATGCACCGGGAAGAAGAAGGTGAACTCCGGGGACCTGAGCGGGGAAGCGACACATGCAGGATATCAGGCGCAGGATCTTAGTGACTCCCCGCACAGCGCATTATACACGGACAATGCACTTACATGCACCGGGAAGAAGAAGGTGAACTCCGGGGACCTGAGCGGGGAAGTGACACATGCAGGATATCGGGTGCACGATCTTAGTGACTCCCCGCACAGCGCATTATACACGGACAATGCACTTTCTGTGAACTCATCGGACCGGGTCAGTAAATGTGCCCCATTGTCCGATTTTTATAGAATTTATATGCACATTATGATGGAAAATAAGTATTTGGTCAATAACAAGAGCTCATATCCCTGATTTGTTATATCCCTTCTTGGCAATGACAGAGGTCACACGTTTTCTTTTTTACTGTATTGCTAGGCCTCCTAGGGTACTTTAACCCCTTAAAGAGGACTTGTCACCTCTAACAACTGCACTAGGAGTGCTACAGCATATGCCGCAGTGTTACGCTGCTAGCGTTACTGGAAACCTCCGATAACGCTAACTAACACCGCTGCGCTGTACAACTGAAAACGCCAGACCACGTACTCATGAGGTGGCGGGATTAGGGGCGGTGACTGCCGCATGAAGCTCTGCAGCCACTGCCGGCCTATGGAGTAGGAGGGCGCTCCGAGGGAGACGCAGAGACTCGGACCGCCACCTCATGAATGCGTGCAGTGTTTAGAGGTGACAGGTCCTCTTTAAGGACGCAGGTTTTTTTTCGCTCATTTCTCGCTCTCCACCTTCAAAAATCCATAACTTTTTCATTTTTCGTGTGAGGGCTTATTTTGTGCGTAACAAATTTCAATTCTCCGTCACATTACTTATGGCGTGTACTGGGAAGCTGGAAAAAAAATCCAAATGTGGAAAAATAGGGAAAAAAAACCACGTTCACATCACGTTCTTGTGGGTTCAGTTTTACAATTTCACTGCGCGCTCCAGATAACACGTCTACTTTATTCTTTGGTTCGGTGCGATCACGGTGATACCAGATTTATACAGGTTTTATTGCGTTTTAACACATTTTCAAAAGTTTAACAATTGTCTACGAAAAAGAAAATTTTCGCCATCTTCTGACGCTAATAACTTTTTCATACTTTGAGCCGACGTTTTCACTGCTACCATTTTGAGGTCTGTGCGACATTTGGTCACTTTTTTCCCCATTTTTTATATGATGTAAAATGGTGTAAAAGTCGCATTTTGGACATTTGGGCGCTATTTTCCGTTATGGAGGTCACCGCTGGCGTAACTTCTGGGAGAGACTCTCATGCTCGGGGACTGCGGTGGCTTCTGGGAGAGACTCTCATGCTCAGGGACTGCAGTGGCTTCTGGGAGAGACTCTCAGGCCCGGGAACTGTGCAGGCATCTGAAGGAGACTCCTTGTAGGTGCAGGGACTGTTGTGGCTTCTGGGAGAGACTTTCATGCTCAGGGACCTTGGTAACTTCTGGGAGAGATTCTCAAGCTTGGGGACTGCACCGGCATCGGGAAGAGACTCTTAGGTGCAGGGACTGTGGTTGCTTCTGGGAGAGACTCTCAGGCTCAGGGACTGTGGTAACTTCTGGGAGAGACTCTCATGCTTGGGGACTGTGGTAACTTCTGGGAAGTCGACTCTAATGCCTGTTGGACTGGTGGTTAACTGTCTGGGAGAGACTCTCATGGTCTGTGGACTGCGGTACTTCTCTGGTTGAGGACTCTAACAGGCTCGGGACTGCAGTAACTTCTGTGGAAAAACTCTCATGCTCGGGGGAGCTGCGTGTGCTTCTGGGAAGACTCTCATGCTCAGGGACTGCGTGGCTCTGGGAGAGACTCTCAGCCCGGAACTGTGCGAAGCGCATCTGAAGGAGACTCTTGTAGGTGCAGGACTGTTGTGGCTTCTGGGAGAGACTTTCATGCTGACCTTGGTAACTTCTGGGAGAGATCTCAAAGCTTGGGGACTGCACCAGCATCGGGAAGAGACTCTTAGGTGCAGGGACTGTTGTGGTTTCTGGGAGAGACTCTCAGGCTCAGGGACTGCGGAGGCATCCGAAGGGGACTCTCAATTGTGGGGACTGCAGTGTCTTCTGGGAGAGATTCTCAGGCTTGGGGATTGCACCAGCATCCAAAAGAGACTTTCAGGTGGAGGAACTGTAGTGGCCTCTCTGGGAGAGACTCTCATGCAGTGACCTCTTATGTCATCTACAGGAACTCAGTCTCAAAGTGGACAATCATTTCAAACAGAATTCTCACAAGAAGGATTCAGCGCAATTCTGACTCCAGTGAGTATATATAATGCTCCCCCTCCTCCTCTATATAGTATACACTGCTCCCTCCTCCTCCTCTATATAATATACACTGCTCCCTCCTCCTCCTCGTGTATAAATATACCCTCCTCCCCCATCCTCCTCCTCTATCATATACACTGCTCCTCAAGCCTCCTGCTCCTTAGCACTCTCCGCCTCCTCCTCTATATATATGCACGCTGCCCCTCCTCCTCCTCTATAATATACGCGTCTCCCTCCTCCTCCTCTATATAATATACACTGCTCCCTCCTCCTCCTCTATATAGTATACACTGCTCCCCTCCGACTCCTCCTCTATATAATTACACTGCTCCCTCCTCATATATAATATACACTGCTCCCTCCTCCTCCTCTATATAATATACACTGCTCCCAGGCTCGCTCCTCCTATGATATATACACTGCGCGCCGAAGGAATCCTACCTGGCTCGTAGAAATCTACCTGCTGGTGCTACCCGGAGTGCTGCTCCCTCCTCCTCCTCTATATAATATTCCCCGGTCTCTTCCACATTTCAGGATGGGGCTCTCCTAGGAGCAGTTGGTGCCTATGGATGGACTGGTGGAGCTTACATTTATAGGACCGGACAGATGAAACCCAGTTGGATAAACATAACCACATCTGCGGGTGACATGGCGGACTCTTATTTGGGTGAGGGGATCGTTGAGCTGCTCCAGGGTTGGTTCAGCCTTTGAATGACATGGACTCTCATTTGGGTGTTGTTGTGCTGCTCCAGGGTTTGGGTCAGTCTGTGGGTCACATGGAGGACTCATATTTGATTGAGGGTGCTGGTTGTTGTGCTGCTCTAGGGTTGGGGTCAGTCTGCGGGGACATGGAGAAGTCTTCTTTGGGTGGGGTACGGGTGTACTGCTTCAGGGTTGGGTCAGTCTGTGGGTCACATGGAGAAGTCTTCTTTGGGAGGGGTACGGGTGTACTGCTTCAGGGTTGGGTCAGTCTGTGGGTCACATTGAGGAGTCTTCTTTGGGTGGGGTACGGGTGTACTGCTCCAGGGTTGGGGTCAGTCTGTGGGTCACATGGAGGAGTCTTCTTTGGGTGGGGTACGGGTGTACTGCTTCAGGGTTGGGGTCAGTCTGTGGGTCACATGGAGGAGTCTTCTTTGGGTGGGGTACGGGTGTACTGCTTCAGGGTTGGGGTCAGTCTGTGGGTCACATGGAGGAGTCTTCTTTGGGTGGGGTATGGGTGTACTGCTTCAGGGATGGGGTCAGTCACTGGGTCACATGGAGGAGTCTTCTTTGGATGGGGTACAGGTGTACTGCTTCAGGGATGGGGTCAGTCACTGGGTCACATGGAGGAGTCTTCTTTGGATGGGGTACGGGTGTACTGCTTCAGGGTTGTGGTCAGTCTGCGGGGACACGGAGGACTCTTATTTCGGTGTCTTTGTGCTGCTCCAGGGTTGGGGTTGGTCAGCTGATGACGTGGAGGACTATTAGTTGGGTGGGGTATGGGTCTCCTGCTTTTCTCCTCCATGTGGGGGTCTTGGTAGACAGTGTCGGGTGGTCTCTTTCTCTTTCTGACTCTTTGGTCTTCCAGGTTATTCTCTGCTGCAGATTGGAGCAGACTTGATGGCCATGGGGGCCCCGCGATACCAGCACACAGGAAAGGTCTTTGTCTTTAGAAGAGACCCCCGGAGCGGGCAGTGGGCACCAGCAGCCAGTGCCCTGGGTGAGCAGGTGAGCTCCTCACATTGGGGGTCATTTATCATCCTTGGGAAAGTCCCAGGTCCGTCTAAGGAGCTTTTTATGTCACATAAATTATCCACCAAAAAATGTTTGACCAACTTACAAAAAAAGGATTAAAAGTGATGAAAAAGTCACATTTACCAAAAAAGTACAACTCGTCCCACAAAAAGTAAGCACTAAAATAGCTCCACCCACAAAAGAAAGAAAGTTTTGCCTCCCAGAAGATGCGAATGAAAAAGTGATTTGTTTTTCCCTCATATAATATTTACTCTGCAAAATGTGTGAAACATAAAAAGCTAAATGTGACCCATTAAATGTAAGTAAAAATCGGGGTGCAGCTATTCGAAAGATCTGACCTTCTGAAAATGCCCCGCCCCCCCCCCCCCCTCCAACCTAGAGGTCAGTCCAGGATTTGGCACACATAATGATAATTTTTCAGCAGGTTCATCTCTGGAATGTGCATAAAAATCCAACGCTTACGATACCCCTTGTGCCAAAACGTGCTGAAACTCTTATTGTTGTGAGCTCCTCTAATCTCCCCCCTCTTATTGTGGCCCCTCTAATCTCCCCCCCCTCTTATTGTGGCCCCTCTAATCCGCCCCCCTCTTATTGTGGCCCCTCTAATCTCCCCCCTCTTATTGTGGCCCCTCTAATCTCCCCCCTCTTATTGTGGCCCCTCTAATCTCCCCCCTCTTATCGTGGACCCTCTAATCTCCACCCTCTTACTGTGGCCCCTCTTCTCTTTGCAATGTGTTTAAAAAGAAATAATAAACACCAGAAACCTTTCCCCGTTCCCCTGCAGCTCCTTTCCTCTTCTCTGCTGCTGTGTACCACGGGCCGGCAGGTGATGACATCATCATAAGGCGCCGGCTGTACACAGCTGCAGAGAGGCACTGTGATGATGTGGAGAGTTCAGGGCAGGGGGTGGAGTCATCAATGATTGGGGGTGGAGTGGAGTCATCGCTGCTCCGGGGCAGAGCCAGTGGATGTCGGGGCCCACCAGTGCTTCCACCGGCACACCGGTGAGCCAGTCTGACCCTGCTTGTACATAAACATTGTGTAATGGATTAGAAGAGAATTTAGATATGTGATATGGGGACAGATTATATTAACCTTCGTGTGGTGAACCTGTGGCCACATCTTTTACATGTACAGCCAGTGGCAGGTTCCTATAAAGCTCTAGTAACTATATGACCCCCTCACATCCACATAAAAGCAGAGCTATAAAATTACCTGATATCTAGGGATGTCATGTGACCAGGGTGACATCATCACAGGTCCTTTAGCCTCTTAACATTAGCAAACTGTTCATCATGCACATAAAAAAATCACAGCAGCCTGCATGGACTTCTCCTGGAGTAGCCTTAGCTCCCGGTGCCCTGCCAAGCTAGCCCATGCCCCAGGAGATTCTGCTGTTAATCTACATATTACTAAAATAAAGTTTTTAACAAGTTAGGTTCCAGTTTCATTAAATTACAGATTAGGGCAGAGGAAGGCAGGAGGAATCTACCTTTATACAGCAGCAATGAGGCACCACAGGGGACAGTCCGAGCACCATTTGGTGTCTGTACTATTGACATGGACGGTAGGTGACGGTGCACTGTATTACAGGGAAGAGTTATGCCAAATGGCGTCAGGTAAATGGGTTATTGCTTATTATTGGGAAAGCGAAAGAGCGATTGAAGGTGGATGAAGGGCGATGTGTCCCCCCGTCTGTATAGCTGATTCTGCGCTTCAGCAAGTATTTAGGGGTTTGTATTGATCAGAACCTGGATCGGCTTTCAGAGCAGATTGTACTTCTATCAAAAGAGAAATTAAACTGAGCGCCAATCTACACTCAAATGACCATATAAATGTATAAAGTATTGAACGTATTTAATAATAAAAAATAAAACAATGTATTTAGAAATATAGCATCACACAAATTTTATACTAGTATTGTCAAATGACATAAAAGACATAGGGGCAGATTTACTTACCCGATCCTGTGCGGTGGATTAGGGTCCGGCAGGGATTCACTAAGGTAGTTCCTCCGACGACCACCAGGTGTCGCTGCTGCGCTGAAGTCCGCAGAGGCCCACCGGAATGTACTGAAGTTCACCGGTGAAGGTAAGCACGAGTCCAGCGACACTTTTTTTTTTAAATGTGGCGGTTTTTCTGAATCCGTCGGGTTTTCGTTCGGCCACGCCCCCGATTTCCGTTGCGTGCATGCCAGCGCCGATTGGCCACAATCCGATCACGTTTGCCAAAATCCCGGGGCAGTACAGGGAAAATCGGCGCAAATCGGAAATATTTGGGTAACACGTCGGGAAAACGCGAATCGGGCCCTTAGTAAATGACCCCCATAATATCAGTGTATAAAATATATTTAGATCTCAGGCTGGGCTAAAATAGGGGTTAGAGAGGCACTAAAGGACCCAAGTGCACACTTCTACCCAAGAATGGTTATAAAAAATTATAAAAATAAAAAATTTAAAAAATTGTTTAGCAAATGAACTTACAGTATATCCGTGGACAATTCAATACGCTAAAAGCCCTCCCTCCCCTCATGTTCCTGCTCATGGTCCCCTATGACACGCCTCTGGAGTAGTATTTGGTAGATAGCCCTCCCTCCCCTCATCTTCCTGCTCATGGTCCCCTGTGATACGCCTCTGGGGTAGTATTTGGTGGACTGCCCTCGCTCCTCTCATCTTCCTGCTCATGGTCCCCTGTGATACGCCCCTGGAGTAGTATTTGGTGGACTGCCCTCCCTCCCCTCATCTTTCTGCTCATGGCCCCCTATGATACGCCCCTGGAGTAGTATTTGGTGGACTGCCCTCCCTCCTCTCATCTTCCTGCTCATGGTCCCCTGTGATACGCCTCTGGAGTAGTATTTGGTGGACTGCCCTCCCTCCCCTCATCTTCCTGCTCATGGTCCCCTGTGATACGCCCCTGGAGTAGTATTTGGTGGAGAGCCCTCCCTCCCCTCACCTTCTTGCTCATGGTCCCCTATGACATGCCCTAGGAGTAGTATTTGGTGAAGAGCCCTCCCTCCCCTCATCTTCCTGCTCATGGTCCCCTTTGACACGCCCCTGGTGTAGTATTTGGTGGAGAGCCCTCCCTCCCCTCACCTTCTTGCTCATGGTCCCCTATGACATGCCCTAGGAGTAGTATTTGGTGAACAGCCCTCCCCTCATCTTCCTGCTCATGGTCCCCTATGACACGCCCCTGGAGTAGTATTTGGTGGATAGCCCTCCCTCCCGTCATCTTCCTGCTCATGGTCCCCTTTGACACGCCCCTGGAGTAGTATTTGGTGGCCAGCCTCCCTCCCGTCATCTTCCTGCTCATGGTCCCCTATGATACGCCCCTGGAGTAGTATTTGGTGGACTGCCCTCCCTCCTCTCATCTTCCTGCTCATGGTCCCCTGTGATACGCCCCTGGAGTAGTATTGGTGGGCTGCCCTCCCTCCCCTCATCTTCCTGCTCATGGTCCCCTATGACACGCCCCTGGAGTAGTATTTGGTGGGCAGCTGTCAATATTCCTCACACGTGTCACGTTTGTTTTCTTTGAAGATCGGATCCTACTTTGGCTCCGCTATGAGCGTCCTACAAAAATCTCCATCCCAACATCTCTTGGTGGTGGGAGCCCCAACCTATTACTCTCCAGTGGGTCCCGGAGGGCGAGTCTACCTGTGCCTCCTCTCTCAGGTGAGATGTATAGATGTTTTGTTCTTTTTACAGTAGAGGCTTTGACCCATTTGAAGTATTTAAACTAATTGGGGGGAATTTATGAATCGCTCAGACCTCTGGCTTAAATTGCACCAAATGACTCGAGGGTATAGCCTTTCCAAAAGGAGCGCGGTCTCTAGGAAAGGGGTTAGTTTTGGGTAGAAAATAATCTGTGGGCCAAACAAATGAAGACGCTGCAGCACATCGTGGGATACAATTTAGAGCAACTAAAAGTAGGTCTAAAGTAGAACGTGACGTCTTACACGGCGCCGGACCATGAGACACATTGATGAATCCCCTTCCCACCCCATTGTTTTTCCCACCAGCAGATGAGCCGGACTCCCAGCACCTTCGCCTGTCCAGAGACTCTCCAGGGTGAGAGCAGCCAGTCTATGGGTCTTTTTGGTTCTGCCGTCACCGTTCTTCCAGACCTGACTGGGGATCAGTACCCGGAGCTGGCTGTTGGAGCTCCCTATGAAGACAATGGTCAAGGCGCTGTGTACATCTTCCCTGGAAAAGATGGTGGCTTCAGGACTTCTTACATACAGGTAATCTCTGTCATGGTTTATAAGGGCAGCAACATCTCAGAGATGGTAAAGTTTCGGCACACCCAGTTTTCCAAGGATTGGCCCATTTCCCCATCTACAGGTTTTGGTGGCCATATATAGCACTTGGTGCCTCACACACTGGAGGTCCCATAGGTGACAGCAGCACCAAGGAATATGGTGGCACTCTATAAATCAAAGAATAAAGAGGGCAGTGATGGGGGCACCTGCCAGAGGATGTCCTGGGTGCTCCTACCAGCGAGGCGCTATGGTTCTTGGTGATTTGTTATGTTGTTTCCCATTCTGCAGCGGGTGGCAGGGGGTCTACTCAGAGGAGGAGCCCAGCTCTTTGGAAGGTCTTTGGCTGGTAACTCAGACATGATGAGCGATGGACTGCCAGATATAGTGGCTGGGGGAGAAGGTGTCACTGTCGTATTGAGGTAAGAAAAGGGGGGATGACTTTAATTTATGGGAGAATCAGAGATTTTGGGCACAATGTCCAGTGAATGTTTTTGTGTCTTGTGCTCCTCTTCTGTATCCCGTTCAGTTCTCGACCAGTCCTTGAGGTCTCGGCGTCCATGACCTTCACACCCAACTTCTTTCCACTTTCTTCATATGACTGTGCAGAGAAAACACAAGAACAAAAGACAGAAATCAATGTCTGCTTCAAAAAGAGGGTGAAGAGCAAGGGAGCAAGAGGTAAGGGAGGTGACACCACCACTGGAGTCTACCACTGGAAGCGATGAACTTCCTGTTCAGGGTGAAAAAATGTAATGAGGTCAAGATCAAAGAAGGTCCAGCACAAGATCCTACTGTGTATAATGTGATGAGGTCAGGATCAGACAGATCCTACACTATGGGAGAGGAGTAAGGTCAGGATCAGACAGATCGTACACTATGGGAGAAGAGAAGGATCACAGGACAAAATTTGATCTCCTAGTAGGTGTAGATCTGGTGGGATGTGGTGGCAGGGCCTGACTCTGTGCTCGGACCCATCATATACCGGATTGAGTAAACATTTTTGCGGATGACTCTTCTGTTTTCCAGCTGGGACATCGGTGCTGGTGCAGTACACCCTTGTGTTGGACGCGGGGCGCACCCAGAACCGGGCTGTCTTCACCGACCTCCCAACCCCTGACCTCCGCACAATCTCGTCTTCCCAAGATCTCAAAGGGCGGAAAGAATGTCTCAGCTACAGGATGATCCTTCCCGTTAGTATCCGTCTTGTATGTATCAGTGTATGAGAATGATATATGACAGCGATATATATGAATATTCTATGAGGGTAATGTATGAGAATGATGTATGAGAATGTGATTGTACAGGATGATATTATAATATAAGGGGAGTGTAAGGATTATAAGACGTGTATTAGGATCTCCTCATGCACTTGTGTTCCTGTCCCTCAGGAATGCGTAGAAGACTCTTTAACTCCTCTCCGTGTCAGTCTCAATTTCTCATTGATTGGTAATGCCGTTCTTAGTGAAGATTCACGGACCAACTACTCTGCAGAGGTATGATGGTGGGGGCACAGGTAGGGATCACTGATGGTGGGGGCACAGGTAGGGATCACTGATGGTGGGGGCACAGGTAGGGATCACTAATGGTGGGGGCACAGGTAGGGATCACTGATGGTGGGGGCACAGGTTGGGATCACTGATGGTGGGGGCACAGGTTGGGATCACTGATGGTGGGAACACAGGTAGGGATCACTAATGGTGGGGGCACAGGTAGGGATTACTATTTATTGTCTTTGTAGGTTTCATTTGAGAAGAACTGTGGTGCTGATGGCCGGTGTGTGGATGACCTGAGCATGAGTCTCTCCTTCAGCGGGTAAGATCCGGACACTTCATTTCCTTCATGTCCATGGCCCTGGTCATGGCTGTGGTCGCGATCATGGCTGTGGTCGCGGTCATGGCGGTGGTCGCAGTCATGGCTGTGGTAGCAGGTGATGGCAGGACACATCTGGTGACGTCTCTGGTCTCATAGTCTCCAGCAGCTGGTGGTCGGTTTGTCTTTGGATGTCAACCTCACAGTGTCCGTGACCAATAAGGGGGATGAATCGTACAACACTCGCGTCCTTATTCCCTTCCCTCTCGGTCTGTCTTACCGCAGGGTGTCTCTTATACAGGTAGGTCTCTACCCTTTGTGTGGTGCCTCCCCCTGTGCCAGACACGTTCAGTTTACTTGGTTTTTGTTCTTTGTGTTTTATAGAGCAACAAGCGCGTGACAATCACATGTTCTACAGAAGAGAACCAGCGGGTGGTGAGCTGTGGAGTCAATAGACCTCTGCTGAGATCCAACACTACGGTAAGGAGAGTGCCCGGGGGGAGCGCTACTCATCATGGCCTACAAGCCATTCAGAGCAGTTAGGTCTTTATCTTTATCCTGGATGCTGCCCAATGACTTTGATGTCTGCTCATGGCCTCATGGATGTCCTGGTGTCTGGTCCTTGAGGAAATGTCCTCATCTGTTGGACCATCATCAGCCAGTGGTGTCAGGAGTTACGGAGCCTGAGCCGAATGATCATCCAATTCTTGACCCATGGGCAGCAGTTCATGTCATTGATTTTTTGTCTTGTTGAGTTACTGGTCACAGCCGTAACGTTCAGCCATTGCCTCTGGCCACATTTGGCAAGCTTCATCTACTTCCGCTCTTGGAGACATTCACTCTTCCTCTTTCAGGTCATCTTCTTGGTCAGTTTTCATGTTGTCCCATCAGCAGATTTGGGAGGCTCATTAACTCTGTCTGGCAATGTGACAAGGTAACGCAGCACTTCTATGGAGATCCCTGATCTTACAAGTCCAGGGCTGTAAGTGGATCTTCTTGTGTCTCCCCAGTGACAATGGGACACCATTCAAGGAACTAATGAGGTCTTCAGCTACCATAAAAGTGCGCTACTCCATCTATGTGACCGTCACCAGGTGAGTGAAGACAACGATAAGGGAGAGCAGCTGAGAGGATGAACGTCCATTCAGTCACAGAATCTAAGGTCCTGGGACTACAGACTCCATCAATAAGAAGCCATCGGTGGCCACTAGATTCATAGGTCCTAACATGTGATGGTGCAGCCCCATATCAGTCACTGCTCTTTTTGGTGCCAGTTTCCTTTCTGTATTCACACCCAATAATCATGTGACCACCAGGGTCAAGAGAAGGCAGAAGCGGTGATAAACCTTCTCTCTCGGGTGTCTGACACGTGTCTGGTGATCTGTGCAGGAGCAGGAGAAACTGCAGAAATGTTAAAGAGGCCCCCCCCCCCCCCCGTCTGTTGGGAAGGGCCCCCTCTCGGTTAAAAGTTTTTGTAAGGGGAGGGTTGGGGGGGGGGGGGGGGGAATCAGTGCAAAAGAAGTTGAGTAGTTACATAGGAATGTAGAACTTATATCCGGCCTGAGGAGACAACGCATGGACGATGACTTCATCATGTAACAGATTAGTTGCACTGGAAATAGGAGAATACAATGGGGCACATTTACTTAGCCGCTCCAGTCACGATCCCCCGGCGCATTGTCCAACGCTGATTCGGATTCTGCCGGGATTCACTAAGTCGTGCGCCCGATGTCCACCAGGTGTCGCTGTTGCGTCGAGGTCCGCCGGAGTTCACCTCCTTCTTCCCGGTGCATGTAAGTGCTGATCCTGCGACACAAATTCTTTTTTAAATTCCGCATTTTTTCTGGATCCGTCGGGTAGTCCGACGGCCATGCCCCCTGATTTGTGTCGCGTGAAAGCCGGCGCCGATGCGACTTAATCCGATCACGTGCGCCAAAACCCCAGGGCAAATCGGCGCAAATCGGAAATATTCAACATTTGAACCCTTAGTAAATGAGCCCCGTTGTGTTGGGTTGGAGATTGAATGTGGGTGAGAGAATTGTCTTCCATCACATGCCCGGGCCATCTCCTCAGTACATGCTGGGCAGCACCGGCGATAGCGAGGAGAGATCCAGATAGATCAATACAGTGATAAGGAAAGTGGGTGTAATATAGGGGTCACACCATGAGACGACCCATCCGCCAGACGTTCCCTTATTCCTCACTGTCTGGGGATCTTATTACACTTTGTATATTGTTATGTATGTTGTGGTATAGATGTTGGGTGTTTTATATACTTGGTGTTTTGTCTTGTGATCGTATTATTCTAGAGACACTGAAGACTTTCCCTTGAAGAGTCGGATGGTGATTCCCGTTATCTCACATGTCAGAGCTGTATGAGACCACCGTGCACCTTTCATAATATTTAGCCCCCATATCCTTTGTATATTTCGTCTTGAAGAGTCAAGCAAATATGAAAACTACACGTCCCCAGAGCCGAGGATTCAGCATGTATACAGGGTAAGGCTCTTCTACCTTGTTGGGCTTATTGGGATATTGGGCACTAGAGAACTTCCAACTTCCTTTAGTTATTTTTACAAATTCCTGTATCCAGGTAAAGAACCAAGGAGTTCATCAGCTGCCCCTCTCTGTCATCTTCCTGATCCCCATCCGTTTGGGAGAAAGTGTCATCTGGGAGACCCCAAACATCACCAGCTCCAAGGTATCTCATGAAATCTCTACTCGAAGGCCACAATATTCTCGGCCAAAAACTGCGTACAGATATCCTAACACCTTCCACAAGGAGAACTCTCTAAAGATTGGCTGATGCTGTTATACAGTTAGCTGCAGAAGACTATATGGAGAAATGTTGTCATAGTTGTCTTCTCTTCGTAGCCGCAGCTCACCAGATGCAATACAATAAGTGAAGCAAAAGGACCAGCAAACTACCAGGAGCTCCTCACAACAAAACCAGTTTTGGTGAGAACCTTCCTCTAGATCTCGTCATCCATCATCACTTCTACATCGAACATAGTGGAACTCCTCCATCAGAGTTAAAGAGAGATAGCTACAGCCCTCAGACCACATGCCCATGCTACACATGCTAGAAGATAAGTGGCTCCCACGCATGGTGATTAAAACCTTATGATAAAATTTTGGTCATCTAACTACCAGTTCCAAAAAATGAGTGAATGCGGTGGATGGCAGAGGTGTAGACCATTCTCTATGGGGAAGCCAGAAAAAGGCTCCTGATGACAGGTTCCCTTCACATCACATCAGTTAATCTCATGAATATTTGGTGGGTTCACCTCAGTCAGGCCGTTCTCCATCACTCTATCCCTTTGTCCTCTTCCCACAGAACTGTGTGGTCACCTCATGTCTCCGAGCTGTCTGCGACATCAGCAATTTGAAGTATGAGGAGTCTGTGACCTTCACCATCAGTGGAACAGTGACTAAAGCCTGGGAGAATCAGGTGCTGGATCCAGCCCTCGGGTTGAGCGGATGCTGATGTGTTGGTATTCACTCATGTCTGATTTTTATGTCCTAAGGTTGAACAGGAGAAAATCTCCCTCCAGAGCTCAGCAGAAATCCAGTATGAGCCTCAGATGTACTATATGGAGCAGAACTTCACCAGAGCTCAGGTACCACGGCCTCTGCTCCATATATCTTGGAGGTTGTGTGATGGGTCAGGGCTGTCAGCTTTCATGTGGCCATGTTGTATATGTAGCTGGCCTGTATCTATCCTATACATGTCCCGTACTTGTGGTGGGGAGACGCGGGTTTCATGTCCGGACATTGTTCTTCATGTTTTACCTTTTGTTGTCTCCTGCAGGCCCAGACTGTGCTGGAGGTGAATGTCCAGTATAATTACCTCCCGGTGATAATTGGGAGCAGCGTCGGGGGATTGGTCCTCTTGGCCCTTATCACTGCCGCCCTCTACAAGGTGAGTGTTAATGATCATACTATAACACAACCTGGAAGAGTCACAGCAGAGACCTCCTCCATGATGGGGTGTGGTCCGCATGTAGACCTGCAGTCAAAGGCCATCATACAGTCCAGTGAGAGAGTCCCATTACTAGGTCCCAGGTGGGTTCTGGTCCTGAACTCTCCAGCTTCCCCTGCGACTTACAGGGTCCATGTTGTTGTCTCACACCTCTGTCTGTCCAGATAATTGTCCTGCTCATGACTCTCTGCTCTTCTCCTCTGTTTTTGCCCTCTTCTTTCATGTTATCATCTTCTGTTCTGCAGTTTGGATTCTTTAAGCGTCACTATAAAGAGATGCTGGAGAACACGGGAGGTGAAGGCGCAGGAGACGGAACAGCAGTGGACCCCCCAGTCAATGGAGGCCCCGAGTGACATGTTCTCACCCCAGAATATTCTGCCGCAAGAAACTCATCTTCTCAATATCCACCCATTATGTACCCTGCAGATGTTTCTGTCCATTACATCTCATCATGACACCAGTTTTCACAATATTCAGCTACTCGCCAGTGACTCTTCTGTCTCCTCAGCATGGCCACCACAGGTCCATCATCCCAGGCAATCATCCAGCAAAACTGTTTTCTATACACTCAACGAGAATCTCAGAAATGGGCAAAGCTTAGAGAGCCCTCACTTTGAAAATGCATTCCTCTGTAGTCATATCTGTATCTGTAGCATCGTCTGGACCCTGTGGTCTGCAGGCTAGAGATTGTAGCAGCTTCTGGTCCATGTGGCCTGCAGGCTAGAGATTGTAGCAGCTTCTGGTCCCTGTGGCCTGCAGGCTAGAGATTGTAGCAGCTTCTGGTCCATGTGGTCTGCAGGCTAGAGATTGTAGCAGCTTCTGGTCCATGCGGTCTGCAGGCTAGAGATTGTAGCAGCTTCTGGTCCATGCGGTCTGCAGGCTAGAGATTGTAGCATCTTCTGGTCCCTGTGGCCTGCAGGCTAGACATTGTAGCATCGTCTGGACCCTGTGGTCTGCAGGCTAGAGATTGTAGCATCTTCTGGTCCCTGTGGCCTGCAGGCTAGAGATTGTAGCATCTTCTGGTCCATGTGGTCTGCAGGCTAGAGATTGTAGCATCTTCTGGTCCATGTGGTCTGCAGGCTAGAGATTGTAGCATCTTCTGCTCCCTGTGGTCTGCAGGCTAGAGATTGTTGCATCTTCTGGTCCCTGTGGCCTGTAGGCTAGAGATTGTAGCAGCTTCTGGTCCCTGTGGCCTGCAGGCTAGAGATTGTAGCATCTTCTGGTCCCTGTGGCCTGCAGGCTAGAGATTGTAGCATCTTCTGGTCCATGTGGCCTGCAGGCTAGAGATTGTAGCATCTTCTGGACCCTGTGGTCTGCAGGCTAGACATTGTAGCATCTTCTGGTCCCTGTGGCC